>JASANB010003005.1:0-35718 GCA_030248155.1 Sabatieria punctata | reverse complement strand
GTATGGGTATTGGGTGTTGGGGTTTTTCTCCCCCCAATACCCATTACTAATTGGGACCTGTCAAAATCGCAAAAATTCGATATTGACCCGAAAAATTAAGCTAGAAAAATCGAAAAGGTTGATAGATGATTAGGTTTAGGAAACTGTTTTTGCGTTAATAAACTAAAAGTTAGTAGAATTTCTTATAGTGTCCCGCTTTTCTAAGTAGCACACCAGTGATTAATTTCGCTGTTCTTATCTAAAATAAAAGTTGTACCATTTCTAACGATACAGAATGTACTGTACATGTACCTACCAGGGCTATGGTGGTTGTGTACCTTTTCCTGCAGAGTTAAGAAAAGAATTCGTGGAAAATAAGAAACGCAATTGAACTACGCATTATTGAGTACTAAAAGTGTTAATTTCTGCTAATTTTACACACAGAATGGCTTTTAAACGCTTTCAAAAAGCGGCTATTTTTCAAAATTTTCTCGCCTTGGTTGGGCAGTGGCAGTGCCCCAACCCGGTCTCTTAAAAACTTTAATTCTAGTGCAAAAGATCCTGCCTGCATCACTGGAATGTACCTGTTCACTGAAGTGCAATTTTTCACCCACCAGGTAACTTCAAAATTTTACACCCCCTTTGTGCAAAATCCTGGCTACGTATGCCACTGTATCCACTTCGAAAAACCGCACGGATATATCCGTAGATCTGGAAAACGTGACTCGGTTTCAGGTAAATGTGATTCGGTTTCAGGTAAATGTGATTCGGTTTCAGGTAAATGTCACCGGTTCGTCCAACCCCCTAGGTTGGTTCGTCAAATGCTGTTCCGAATCTTTGGTCACATTTTGAAAAACCGAACCCTACCCGTGCCTAGTCGGCCGAACCTTTAATTTTTGCGCCCGAAACTAGCCCAAAAATTCCGAAGCCAAATTGGAATCATTGTACCGAACCCGTTTTTGCAACAATCCCGAACCCGCAACAATCCCGAATCTAGGTAAAGCCGAACCTATGTTTGCATCCGAATCTTTATTCTAGACACCCGAATCTTTATTGAAGACACCCGAATTTTTATTGAGTTGAGTTCCGGCTCAAACACCACCATCAGCACAGACTAGTGCCCTGCACTCAGGGAATGTGCATGGCACACCTACAGAGGAAGGACACTGGTTTCATGTGTTTTCGCTGTCAGATCCGGCTGTGCCCAGGGTTTTGCGATTGGTCTTTTCACACTAATGTTGAGTTTTTCTTTGACGATCCCACGCGTAGTGGTGATGTTAGTTATTTCGCTAAGGGCGCGCTATCAACAAAACTGTGTAGCTCTGCCAAGTGCTGGCATTAGTTTGGCTTGTACTGATTCTGTGTTGCTATTATCTGTGTTCATTCAATTGTTGTTTTGATTGGCGTCTTTGCCGTTTTTGTTTAGTTGATTGCAACACATGAATCTTAAAAGCTGCATAGCATACATTGTATCACTACACCAGTGTTCACAAAGTGCATAGTATGGCCGAACACAGGCAGAACTTTCTGATACGCAGCTAAATCCAGTAATAATACCTGCAAAATAAACAGCAAATTCAATTGTGCATAGTGCGCAAACTTTTCAGAGAACATTCTGAGAACAAATGGATCAATTCTGGTAATGGTTCGGGTCATACCAAACGAAGGTTCGGGTGACCTCCAAATCTGGGTTCGGGGTGAACCCCAACACGACTAAAACGAACACAATTTTGGTTCGGAAAAAACGCCTCAGATTCGGTTGAAAGATTCTGCAAAATGTCACATTCGGTTTTATAAAAACCGAACCTTTGAAAGATTCAGGCAAAAAAAACTCTGCCCTAAAAATCAGAAACCGAACCCGTTTTTGCGTTCGGAATAAAAAACGTGACTTTCAGGTAAATGTGATTCGGTTTCAGGTAAATGTGATTCGGTTTCAGGTAAATGTCGCGGGTTCGGAATTTCGGTCTTTTCGAAGTGGGTATGCAAGTATTGGGTATTGGGTTTTTCAGGAATTGTTCGCACTCTAGTCATAATGCTGCTGAGCTCTAAAGCACTCGCTTCGAGCTATTTCCCCGTCCCCCTCTTTCTTTGTCACTTTTGATGACCTAGCTGGCGTTGCAAATAAAGTTAAACGCTTGAAAATGAGGGAATCACACAGATTTCTATAGGTTTGCGTTGGGTGCTTACTGTTTGAATTTACCGCGCCGTTTGTGTTTGAATTGCCAACGACCAGCCAATAAGCGTCGCACACCATGTCTAGTGGGCGTGGTCAATGTGATTATTGGTCAAGCAAAGGAAGGCTCACTGGTGGCAGGTCGATCAATTGCATTTTTTGCGGCGCAGACAGGTGTAGGTGAACGCAATGCCGAAGACAAGAGGCAATGGTTTTATGCTGTTCGCCGAACATTTGAGAGGGCAGTTTGAAGAAGGCTCGTGCAAAGTTTCTACAGATCAACTGGTTCGATTGGCCACTCCGCATTGGCAGGTGATTAAATTGAGACAAGATTGTCTGCTGACGAGACGATGTTGGTGTTTTCAGAAGCTATCAGAAGAAGAGAAAGAACTATGGAAGACTGCGAGCAAACAAGAAGTGGCCGAGCAACGCCAGAGTTTCCAGGCGCCACCGAACAAGAAGAAGAACAAGACGCACAAAGGAATCAGAAAGGCGAAGCAGCGAATGCAACGCAGACTCCTCACCGAACACCAGGCAGAACGCGCTCAGCTGGTAAGCGTCGCTGCACTCAGTCACTTTCTCTCAACCAACCTTGTACACGTACTGTTTCCCGAATTCCACCCAAACTGTTACGTATTGTTGGAGCGCAGGTTTGAAATTGGCTTGTAATTAGCTGCCGCACACATCCGGGGCCGCAGCATGTATTTTATACAGTTGTCTGAACTTCTCTGAAGACTCTGACTAAACTCTGAAGCATACATGTCGTTGGGGGTAAAGGGGGCCCCGCCCTAGCCCGATTTTTCGGCAAAAGTGCCCCCCAGCGGATTTTTTGGGGGGACCTAAAAACCCACTTTTGCGTTCCAAAGTAAAGAAAATTTTAGCCCAGATAATACATTCTGCAGCACAAAACTGGGTTTTCGACGACATAAGAACCCAAAACAGGGTTTTTGTATGGCTTAGAAATCCTATTAGGGTTTTTAGACTGCTTAGAAACCCTAATTAGCGTTTTTAGGTTACTCGGAACCCTAAACAGGGTTTTCAGATTACTTTCAAACCCTAAACAAACAGGGTTTAGCGCTGGTTAGAAAGCCTACATAGGCAGGGTTTTTAGATTGATTAGAAACCCTAAACAGGGCTTAAGAACTGCATTAAAACCACTAAATAGGGTTTTTTAGTAATCTTATAAGTCAAAACAGGGTTTTGCGTCTGCTTTAGAATCGGAATTAGGGTTATCTGGACTATTTTTAGTTTCAAAACACGTTAACTGAATTTTATCGCTAAAACTCATATTGAATTCACAGCTTGACTGCAAAAGAAGCTATTTTTTTCTAATTGTTCTTTAATTAGGATACTGGCTTTTTAACGCGTGCGCGGCTTTCAGTACTACGATGAGATGGAAAGTGGCAGGTTCGCCCAGCTGAGGAAGAAGCAGCGGGAGATTCTGCTGGAGAAGTTGCAGTGGAGCGAAGCGCAGGGCGGTGAGTGGTGTCTGGTGGTGAGAGAGAGAGAGAGGAGAGTGTTGCAGCGGATCTGACCGAAGAACTGAAGCGAACCGAGTTCCACCTGCTCTCCACCCTCAGTTACTGTCAGCTGGACAAGCAGCAGGTTCTGCCGGCAGAGGTGTCTCTCATCGTTTTCTCTCTGCAAGCCGGCATTTCCGTTGAACGCACCTGGCTGGTGGCTCTGCCGGACTCCGGACAGCACTGGGACGACGGCAACAGAGACGCCATTCTGGCTGCAGGTTGGCTTTCGGTCTGCACCAACACTACAGAGTACTTGTTTGTTCAGCGTCGGACATGGAGAAGGGCCACGGCATACCGTTGACGGAGCAGGAGCGAGTGCTTAAGGTCTATCGGTTCTGCAGAGACTACAAGTCGCTCTTCTCCCACATTCTCAAGTACACCAAGACGGCCAAGTTCTACTTCATTCTCTCCTCCAAGTACAACGAGGTGCAGGGCTGTTTGGACGCCATCAAGTCCGGCAGAGAAGCCGCGCTCGGACGTACGAAATGCTCTCCCAACACACTGCTGAGTCGACAGTTTAGGCAGCACGCGCTCGATCGGTCCTGACTCAGTGCTGTGTCTGGAGGATTTGGCAGCCGTCCTGGTCAAGATAGCCGAGCCCCTCGCATCCGAACAGACGTTGGCAGAGGTGCAGACCGCCTGTCTGGCAGACCAGTGGACGCACGTGGCTCCCAGGAACGTGGTCTGCGACTTCCATCGCAAGGCCGTCCATAAGAACTGCTCGCTCACCGCCATCAAACTGGCTTTGTAGGTGTCTGTCTGTCTGTCTGTCTGTCTGTCTGTCTGTCTGTCTGTCTGTCTGTCTGTCTGTCTGTCTGTCTGTCTGTCTGTCTGTCTGTCTGTCTGTCTGTCTGTCTGTCTGTCTGTCTGTCTGTCTGTCTGTCTGTCTGTCTGTCTGTCTGTCTGTCTGTCTGTCTGTCTGTCTGTGTCTCCTGTGTCAGTCTTCTGTTGCAGGTGGGGTCTGTTCAGAGCGTTGAAACAACCGTACTCACTCACTCTCACTGCCGCCCACTTGCCACTCAGAGATAAACCGCTGCCCCCTATCTTGGAAGACGTCGGTCTCAGCGCCTCCGATCCGTACTTCGCTCGCAAACCGAGATCTCTACGTAGCTCTCTTGTTTGCACTTCTTGTCTGTCGCTGCAACCACCTCCTTTCAGCTCCGTCGGTCATGCGGCGTTCTCTCGAACGTAGCAAACGCACAGACGTAGAAAAGGCGGAGATCAGTAAGCCATGTGTAGGACGGCAGATTTACGTGCGTTCTAGATTGTGTTCGGTTTCAGGTGTGCTGCCAGTCAATGAGAGGGAAGAAAGTGTGAAGACGGCTATCGGCCAAGGATCAGCCGACGATGACTTGCTGTGGTGGGACGATGAATTTGGTGAGTGTGTGCTGTGCTTCGGAGGGAGTGTGTTCGAACCGGCACTGAGCCTTGATAACAGCGGACAGTATAGACAGTACAGTATGTACATAATGTGAGCAGAACAGTCAATTGCATCACTAATTATCTTGATACCGAGAGCCACTACATTACGTATCTGTTTCTCCCAAGTTTGATGTGTCTTCTAGCAGTGCAACGTTTTTAGATAAGACAGCAGTGGAGTGTGAAGAGGAGGGTATTAGTAGCCGTTTGTTTGATACAAGTGAGCACGTTCCAAGTAAAGTGAGACTATACGACAATCTACTTTCAGAGACTGTGGATGGCAACGTGCTGCTGGCAGATCAAGCGACGTTGGTTGACATTAGTGCTCCGGAGCAACTGGACCAAGAAATCGGTGAGCCCAAAAACGTGCTCCTTCTGCTCAAGCACTTCTCTTCAGACTACACAGGGGATCAGCCACAAGTGTCGACCGCTGAAGCAATGAATGGACCTGACACCTCTGAACCGACTTACAAAGACAGTCCTCGGTCGAAGCCTTGTATACGGCCCAGTTTGGCCGACGAAGGTAAACTGTTGCTGCAAGTGTGCGAAGTTAAAGAAGAAAATCCGTTCTATTCTCAGATTTGTGGTGGCGCTCGCTCACCGATGATAGTTTCCCTCTGCGCTGCCGTGGACTGGGACGTGGCTGGTCGTACAAACGCGAGGACTATTGAAGAACGGTTTTTTGTATTGTTGTCTCTGTCTGACCGTCCACTGTCTCCTTTGCATTCTACTAATTGAGCGCTCCCTCTTTGACCACAAATAGTTGTAGGCTTGTTGCTTTTGTAAGAGTCGTTGAGTTTTTGTGCCAATTTAACTGCGTTTATACGACAAGTGCTTCATTCTGTATGTAAACTTTATAAAGTAGGTCTCTTCTGACAGTAATCTCATTTACGTGTAAAGTAACTACGTACGTACCAATGCGATTGAGAAGTTGTCATGGTGGTTGCTGTAAAACTAGTTAAACTTTTGTTTTGTTTGTCTTGGTCTTCCAAAAGTGCATAACAATCGGACAAAGATGCAAGGATCCGCAACTGGCCGGCACAGTTATGATGTCGCGGTTCAGGTCGCGAAGCCACTGTGCATTACTCTCAGCCTACGCATTTTCATCCACTCGATGGGGTAAGCTCTTGTCAGAAAGAGTTGGTCGTCGGCATAAAGGGGCCGTCCATAAACTACGACGTTCAGAGAGGGGGGGTGGGGGTACCCCGAAAAACGTCGCAGAACGTCGGAGGGGGGTTGGGGGGTTGAGGCAAAACGTTGACGTATTTTTGGCCTTTTTTGGTAAGGTTTGACGATTGCAGAATAAGCAAGAATTCAGAGAAAGTAAAACGGTTTTTGACACATTTTTGTAGTTGTACAACATACAGTATGTTAGCGTGATTTGTACAGGGTGTGCAAAAAAACAACCCAGCAGATTTTTTACTGTAGCAACCGTAAATCCCAACCGATTTGAATAAATCTTTTTTGAATGAAAGATAAATAAATTATCGATTGGTAGAGTTTTCATTAAGATGCTCTGCTTGTAGGTTCACGAGGTATTTGCCCTCAAATTTGAAACACTGATTTTGGCAATGAACAAGAGCGATTAAAACAACCCAGCAGATTTTGTACTGTGGCAACCGCAAATCTCAACCGATTTGAATGACTCTTTTTTAACTGAATGTTAAATAAATTTTTGAAAGAATGGTGAAACTAACTGGTAAATACGTATGTGTGTGCACAGGCATAAATTTTTCTATTATTCATTTGTGATTAAACAGTCAGAAAAGCAGCTTCAGATTTCGAACGAAAATTCGAAAATTTTATTTCGGGGGGGGGGGGGGGGGTTTCCTCCCAAACGTCGTAATTTTTAAGGGGGGTGATGATGAAAACGTCGGTAAACGTCGGAGGGGGGGGGGGGGGGGGGGTGCAAAATTTTGAATTTTTGAACGTCGTAGTTTTTATGGACGGCCCCAAAGCCCTACCCAGGTCACTAAAACCTGCCGACGACAAGTACATACATAGGTAAATGGGAACCGACTGGATCTGCCGTTGCACCAAAAGCCGCTAAGCATGTTTGCAATGGATGAAAATATAACCGGGGCACTGTGTCAGAAGCTGTCTCAGCAACCAACAATGCCAACACGGGGAAATCTCTTGAAATCAACACGGCAACTGAGCAGCCGTCGGAATGTCCTTGCCAAATTTGAAGTTCTTTGAAGTTGACATTGTTTAAACTTGCATTTTTCAATTTGCGTTGCAATTTACACCGTCCTTAATATTCTTATGTCTGTTCAGTGCAGCGGGCTTAAGCAAATTGAATGAAAGGAGAAAAAGTTAGGCATGTGCAGTTCAATGGCGTAGCTGGGAATCGAACCGAGCACCTTTGGATTGCCGCTCTAACCACGAAGCTACACGCCGATGCCAGACCAACGCCTTAAACAGTCAGGGAAATAACAACATATATGGTATCAGTACACATATATGGAAACGGTACCATATATGGTACCGGTACACCTTCAAGTGGTACCATATATGGTACCACTTCCTTATATGGTACTGGTACCATATATGGTACCCCTTCGATCGAGGCCTCAGGTGGTACCATATATGGTACCGGTACCATATATGGAAACGGTACCATATATGGAACCGGTACCATATATGGTAACAGGTACCATATATGGTACCCCTTCGATCAAATCATAAGGGGTACCATATATGGTACCGGTACCATATATGGTACCGGTTCCATATATGGTACCCTTTCGATCGAGGCCTCAGGTGGTACCATATATGGTACCGGTACCATATATGGAAACGGTTCCATATATGGTACCACCTGAGGCCTCGATCGAAAGGGTACCATATATGGTACCACCTGAGGCCTCGATCGAAAGGGTACCATATATGGTACCGGTACCATAATATATGGTACCGTTTCCATATATGGTACCACCTGAGGCCTCGATCGAAAGGGTACCATATATGGTACCGTTTCCATATATGGTACCGTTTCCATATATGGTACCGGTACCATATATGGTGCCACCTGAGGCCTCGATCGAAAGGGTACCATATATGGTACCCCTTATGAATTGATCGAAGGGGTACCATATATGGTACCTGTTACCATATATGGTACCGGTTCCATATATGGTACCGTTTCCATGTATGGTACCGGTACCATATATGGTGCCACCTGAGGCCTCGATCGAAGGGGTACCATATATGGTACCGGTACCATATATGGTACCAGTACCATATAAGGAAGTGGTACCATATATGGTACCACTTGAAGGTGTACCGGTACCATATATGGTACCGTTTCCATATATGTGTACTGATACCATATATGTTGTTATTTCCCTGACTGTTAAACTCAGTATTTGAGAAAGCTAGCCAGTCATGAGGATCCATCCTTGGTATCCATCCATTGGTAATATGAACTCAGCCGATTCCATACCAATGCTTTCAAGCACGCGTCGTCTCAACGCCCTCTGCGGGCGCGCTTTCGCAGTCAGCCCGCGGAGCAGCACAGAGCAGCACAGATTTGAGCGGCAAATTCAAACCAGCTGGCGCGGCCGGCCGCCGCATCTCTGCCGCGCGGACTGCTTGCTTGCTCCTTGCTGCCTGCTTTGCATACCTTTCTTTTGTCCACCCAGACCCACGTGCCCTTGAGACCTACCCGCTTTACCGTTTGCTTGCTGTGCCCGTGGAAGTTTTGTCTGCCCAGCCCAGTGCAATGGAATGTCTCATTATCCCAGCGCTCGTTTCTTCTCTCTCCCTTCTACATACTGAGCGAGATGGACTTCTTTTCTTACTCTGTGTTACGTACGTATCTCCTTCCAACGTACCGATTTTTGAAGAACTGTTCTTCAGAGACTGATGAACAGTTCGTCTTGAGACGAATAGTTAAAAAACAGGCAAAAAAATTTTATTCGAAGTGCATGACGAACTAATGAAAAAACGATGACTGCAGACTAGTTACAATCAGCTGAAGAATAGGCAACCGGACTAGTAAGTGCACTAGGTCAATAGTCAACTGTTGATAGGCAAACTTGGTGTCAAACAATTCTTTTATCTGTATTTTACTGCTTAGTAGTATTGTCTGACGAACTGTGATTTTTGTTGAATTTTTTATGAAGAACAGTTCGTCTGTAGACGAATAGTTTTTTGACGAATAGACCTTTGTCTTCTGTAGAAGACCGGTATGTTGGAAGGAGGTATAGACAAACACGGTTTGCATTACAATCTTACTTCATATGCGTATATGTATGACATATGGTGCCGGTTAAACTTTCAAGTGGTACCACACCTACGTATAAGGGGGCGTGCAAAAATTACGTAATGGCACGAGGTGGAGGTGGGGCCCGCCAAATGATTACTAATCATTACGGCAGAGGGAGGGGGTTGGCGACTTCATTACGTAATTTTTCAAAGTGCAGAAATCACTGAATTGCCCACAAATTTTAATTGTTTTTACCATACATGTAACAGGGGGGTCTGGGGGGGGGGTCTGCCCCCCACCCGACTTAGGCCAGACCCCCCCGATAGGGACCCCCCTCCGATTTTTCTGGCAAGTAAATTTTTGAGCAAATTTTTGCAATTTTTTACAATTTCAGACACAAAAATTGCAAAAAATCGCTTGCAAAACAGCACTTTTTAGCTGTATTTCAGCCCAATTTAGCGATTTTTGACGATTTTTATCCCAAAAATTGCGATTTTTTCGATTTTTGAGCGTTTTTTAGTGCCCTACCCCCCTCCCCCCATCGGCGGAAGACCTCTTACATGTATGGTTTTTACGTACAGTATATGTACATGTAGTCTCGATTTGAAGCCATTGGTTATGGTGTGATACCAAGGGAGAGAGAAGAAAACAGCGAGAAATTTTGAAAAATTAGCTTTTAAGAGAACTTTTTTTATACAACGCACATGTACACCAGGTACAACCCAGTAATAACCCAAATAGGCCACATGCGAGGCAATCAAGAGTGGGCCGAGGCGGGACTCAAACCCTCTATGTGTCTTACGCCGCGTGCATGGGAGCCGACATGCTACCCAATACACCACAGACGCAGAACATTTAGAAGCCGTTCTGGAGGGTAAAATAAGCAGAAATTAACAGTTTTAGTCCGTACATGATCTACTGTATTACAGCGTTCCTTATTTTCGGCGGATTTTTTGTTCGTACTCCACCGGAAAGGGGTGTACCAGATCCGCACCCCCGGGTACAGTACTGATACATTGTGCATTCTGCATCACTAAAATTTCAATTGAATAACAAACGATTATCTTCTGTAAGAACAAAGAAATTGCACTAATTACTAGTGTACTACTTAGATAAGCGGACAGTATAAGACATTCGTAACCTTTAGTTTATTAACGCAAAAACGGCTTTCTATACCTAATCATCGATTAATATCGATTTTTTTCAGGTTAGTTTTTCAGTTCAACAGCGATTTTTTCGATTTTTATAGGTCCTAATTAGTATTGGGTATTGGGGCATAAGTACCCAATACCAATACCTGGAAAACACCCCAATACACCCAATACCCAATATCAGTTCGCACCCTAGTGGGTAAGGACTCAAGGGCACGTGGGTCTGGGTGGAGAAAAGAAAAGTATGCAAAGCAGGCAGCAAGGAGCAAGCAAGCAGCTGACTGACTGCGATGCGAATTCGCGCCCGCAGACGGGCGTTGAGACGACGCGTCACGCGTGCATTAAGTTACTGTTTGGTTGCTTGCTACATATCAGTAGTCTAAAATTGATGAAATGACTGTTTTCTGGTCGGGTAAAGGGTTTAATTAATAGATATCTTCGGGTTAGGCGTAGCTGGGGGGGGGGGGGGAAATCAGGGAAGGTCAGAAATGGACTATATGTACCTATATTAATTGAAATTACCTTTCCGGGTTAGCTAGTTGTAGCTG
Source organism: Sabatieria punctata (assembly GCA_030248155.1). Classification (NCBI taxonomy): domain Eukaryota; kingdom Metazoa; phylum Nematoda; class Chromadorea; order Araeolaimida; family Comesomatidae; genus Sabatieria; species Sabatieria punctata. Next base: position 24,715 of record JASANB010003005.1, on the reverse strand, counting down.
GGGGAAACTAGGGAAGGTCAGAAATGAACTATTAATTAGGTAATTAACTTTTTTATGACTATACGACTCCGGACCGTGCCTTATACTGATGCGTACCCCTAGGGGTATTTTTATGTTTGGAAAACGGCATTTTTAATTGTGCCTATTGTAAATATTAACTGTATTTTGGTTGGTCAGATTTGCTTCACTTCAACTTAGTGAAATGTTAACCAAAAATACCTTTTTGATTGTATTCAAAAACAAAATTACAGGTTTCTCAGCATTTTACACGTATACTTATTACATTTTCCATTTCAAGGAAGCCAAAAAACTGCCATAAGGGTAGATTTTTATGTTTTTAACCGATAACATGGCTTGCAAAACCAAAAAACAGTACTGCCACCTTTAAAAGCGCGAAAATGACATGAATTTACTCCAAAAAAATTTGCTGATTCAGTTTTAACTATACGGTATTATGCGGTATAAAAATACCGTATACCGTATATAATACCGTATAGCCAAAAAATACCGTATATAGCATTTTCGATGCCGTGTAATACCGTATAGTATGCTCCAATAAGCGAGAAACGCTGAAAGAATGAAAAGTTTACACGTCCGAATAGACAACAAACAATCGGAGCAGAACAGAAGAGCAGGATTTTTTCGTTAGATAAGTCCTCATTCACATAACTCAGTTACGAACTGATTGATCGCACTCTGAAGTGCTCTTCTGTTTGCACTTTAAAAGTTTAAAATGTTTATTACAACGCGCATGAAAGTATACTTTGCTTCGGTTTTCAGCAGATGCATAATGCACGTACAATGTACGTTCAACGTATTTCTTGCCGTTTTGGTTTAGAGCAGAAATGACAGCTAAAAGCGATTCCTCTGCAAAGCAGTTCGAAGGCTTGGTGTTGCAGAAGGATTCAGCCGCCAACAAATTAAGAATTTGGTGGTGTTGGGCGGGTGGAATTACGGAATCTGGCTGCGACGTGCGTTCAAACTGTGGTCTCGGCGATTGGGTCAAGTTTCGCTGCCGTCCCGACAATGTGTTCTTGTGTGATCAAGTTAGGAAAACAAAAGCGCCGGAGGGATTGACCGCTGAGGTCAGAAATGAACAAGTGATCCTTCATGGCTGTGGTTTGGTCAACAACTGCGTAAAAGGAGACCAAGGTATGAAGGTACTTGGTCAATGGCGTATCCAGGATTTTGCAAAGGGTGTGTATAATTTGCAAGGTACCTGGTTGGGCTTCTGCCCGACCAAGGCGAGAAGATTTTTGAAAATTTAGCTTTCAAACGCATTTAAAGGCATTCTGAGCATAAAATGGACAGTTGTAGTCATACATGGGCCGAAAGAATCGGTTGGGGTAGTCAAAATCCGAAAATTTGGTGGTGGGCCTGCCGGTTTGGGGTCCTGGCGATTTCGGTGGGTGGGGTCAGCAACAAAAGTCTGCTTTAGGTGGCTAGGTGCGGTCGTGTTCGGGGGTCGAGCCCAAGTTAGGGGGGTGGGCACAGACATGGGAAAAGGGGGGGGGCTGAGGGGGGTTGGCCCCCCATCAGGCTCTGATCTACCCCCATCAGCCGGCCGCTACCCCCATCAGGAATTTTTGGGAAGAATTTTGTATAGAAAATTATGATAAAAATATGCCTGGAATAGGCGTAAATGCTATAAGGCAGAATAGCTAATTTTAACTTATTTTAATGAAAAATAAGCCAAAAAAACCCTGATATTCGCCAAAAATCGGACTTTTTGGCTTACCACCCCTACAGCCCCCATCAGGCGCTCCTACCCCCCTCAGCCTTCCTCAGGAATTGAAAAATCTATCCCCCATCAGCCGAAATGCTAGCCCATGTCTGGGTGGGCAAACCCCCAGACCTGCCGGTCAGTGGCGTATCCAGGGAGTGTAGGGTGGGTCCACCGATTGGGTGTCAATAGGTCCCAAGCGTCAACAGGTCCCATGTCAATAGGTCCCAAACGACAATAGGTCCCAAGCGTCAACATGTCCCGTGTCAATAGGTCCCAAACGACAATAGGTCCCAACATACATGTAACAGGGGGGTCTGGGGGGTCTGCCCCCCACCCGACTTAGGCCAGACCCCCCAGATGCCCCCCGAGACGATTTCACCGACCCCCCCCTCCGATTTTTCTGGCAAGTAAATTTTCGAGCAAATTTTTGCAATTTTTTGCACTTTCACACACAAAAATTGCCAAAATCGCCTGCAAAACAGCACTTTTTAGCTGTATTTCAGCCCAAATTAGCGATTTTTGGCGATTTTTAGGCCAAAATTGCGATTTTTCTCGATTTTTGAGCGTTTTTTAGTGCCCACCCCCCTCCCCCAAAATTTTGGCTCAGACCACCCCGGCCGGCGCCAGACCCCCCAACCCCCCCTCCCCCCATCGGCGGATGACCTGTTACATGTATGGGTCCCAAGCGTCAACATGTCCCGTGTCAATAGGTCCCAAACGACAATAGGTCCCAAGCGTCAACATGTCCCGTGTCAATAGGTCCCAAACGACAATAGGTCCCATGTGTCGACTGGTCCCGAGCCCCGTCAACAGGTCCCAAACAACAATACAGTAGGTCCCGTGCGTCGACAGGTCCCAAACTAAATTCGGCTGACTTGCTAAAGGCTGGCAACCGGAACTCAAGTGCCCTCCAGGCATGGGCTGTCACAATATGGGACCTGTTGACGTAGTCGGCTGCAGTCGTTCGGGACCTGTTGACGTAGTCGGCTGCAGTCGTTCGGGACCTGTTGACGTTTGGGACCTATTGACGGAACCAGGGACCTATTGACGTAGGGGACCTATCGTCGTTCGGGACCTGTTGACGGGGCTTGGGACCTATTGACGCAGGGGACCTATTGTCGTTTGGGACCTATCGACGTGATACCGGTACACCCCCCTTTGCGGTGGAGAAGTAGGAAGAAAAAGTCTGTCAAAAATACGCGAAACTAAAGAATTATGTACCAAAACTGTCTATTTTGTGCTCAGAATGCCTTTTAAATGCGGTTTTGAAGGCTAAAATTTCAAATTTTTCTCGTCCTGGTCGGGCAGAAGCCCAACCAGGCCACTTCAAACTACTAACACTTGTAATGTCCGTTAATTTGAAGCCTGGAATGTGTTTTAAATGCGGTTTTGAAGGCAAATTTTGCTAAATTTTATTACCCTGGTTGGGCAGCGGCCGAACCAGGCACTTTCAAAATTTTACACCCCCTTTCCGAAATCCTGGATACGCCACTGCTCCGGGCCCATGTATGGTTGTTTAGTTTATCCAGGGTTTATGGTTGTAGTAGTACATAATTCATTAGTTTCACGTAGTTTTGACAGTTTACTTGCTGGTTTGCTGTCAGTGATTTTCCTTTTGGATGTACGGAAAAATCCGGAGGGGGCTGGAGACCTCGGGGGGGAGTCACCAACAAAAATTCCAACAAAAACGCCTATTTTGTCGCAAATAATAAATAAAGGAAAATTTTCTCCCTCCAGGACGGGGGTATGGCCGGCCGAGGGGGTATGGGCCGGCGAGGGTGAGGGGTATAACCCCATACCCCCGGCTAGTGATGCAACCGGGATCCAGGTATTTCCAGAAGAACCGGGAATTCCCGGTATTTTCACTCCCGGTTTCTAATCCCGGTTCACACATTCTCTAATTCCGGGAAATTCAATACCGGGAAATATATTTTATGGCAGTATTGACAGTTTTTTGCAGATATTATGTATTTCAGTGACATATACCGTATACCTACATTGTAACTCGGTTTTGCCAGTACCAGCGGCACGCAAAACTTTGAATAAGTTTTCAAATGACTGCTACTTGCTCAATTTGAGCGAACAGCCATGTTTTGCAGCTTTTCCTTTTGTTCCAAATATTTATATATTGGTTTAGGCCGTAAACTTTATGTTCTAAGCTCCAAACTTTATACAGGCCTTCAATTGACAAAAGCCACTTATTGATTGGCTATTTTTTTTTTTTTTTTTTTTGAATTTCTCGCCCTGGCCAGCAGCGATTAGCTGCTGATATCAGGCCAACAATCGTACTTGAATGTATGGTAGAGTGAGGCGTTACCTACATAAAGATGTTTCACACATCTTGGAGGGAGTGGGAATTTATATGCGGTCGATTGCAGCCAGGAAATTCACTGTGCTCTGTAACTCCGAAGCGTCCCCAAACAAGAGGTGGTGAAGCTTGGGATGAGATGGAAGTAACGTAGAGCGCTCAGTGCCATAGAGAGGGCAATCCAGCAGGAGATGTCGTATAGTCTCCAGCTTTCCACAGGGGCAAAGTGGAGAGGAAGCTTGTTGGAGCCGATAGAGCCACTGAGCAGTGGGGAAGACTCGCAGCCTGAGCTTGGTGATGGTGACTTGAGAGCTCCGAGACAGCTGATCAATTGCATCAGTCCGAACAGGATGTGACCGGTACCGGAAGTATGGGCGGGCTTTAGGGCTCTGCTGCCACATTTGGACCCACTGATGAAGAGTATTACTGCGAATTAGCTTCCGATGGATGTGGTATGGGTAAGCGGGAGTGTGGGACAGAGGAAGGTCAGCGCCCTGCTTAGCCAATGCATCTGCTCGGTCATTCCCAGGGATATTTGAGTGGCTGGGAATCCAGTGGAATACGATTTCGGTCTGGAAGTTTCGAATGAGATCCGCAACAGTCCTTTGCACATCTGCTACTAATGAGTCAGGAGACCTCAAGGAATTGTAGGCTGTATGTAGCTTGTGTAGAGAAACAAGGCTATCAGTAAACAGTACCACAGGTTGGGCCGGGGTGGCACCAGAGCGATAAGCCATGAGAGCCCGCTGGATAGTTTTGAGCTCTATGTCAGAGATTGGCCAATCTGGGTCGGTGGGGACAGCAAAAGGTTCTTCATCCTGTGGGTTGCGCTGTAGGAGGAAACCCATGCCTGCCTTGGACTTGGTGATATCAAGTGAACCATCAGTATAGATGTGGCACCAGGGTCCAAGCGGAAAGGTATTGGCAATGATCTCCCATGGAGTGTCATGGTGCAAGTAAAAGGATGGGTTATTGGGAGCCAAATGTAGCGGGCTGGTGGAAGAGTAAGGAGTTGGGTCTCGGGGCGCCCGATTTGGGCCGGAGAGCAGCCGTTCCGCCGCTTGTGCAAAAGTAGAGCGTTTGAGTCGGGTCTTCTTGGCCACAGGGATGTCGTCTTCGAGAAGCAAGGCTCGTTTAAGTCCGTGTGAGTCAGGCAGTCTCCGTACTTTTTCGTGCTTCTGTAGAACAGACTGGGACCGCCTCAGGGAGAGGGGTGGAACGTTTGCCTCGATTTGCATAGCGTCTACACTAGTACATCTCGGAGTGCCAGTGACAAGACGTAATGCAGCAGACTGGACCTGTTCCAACTTGGAGGAGTGCGCCTGGCTGAGGTTGGGAGTCCAAACGGGGGAAGCGTATTCAAGAATAGGTCTCACAAAGGAAGTATATAGCTGTCGGAGGGGCATACGCTGGAGCCCCCAGGTGGTGCCACAGAGCTGTCGCAATACACCCAGTCGTTGGTTGGCTCTTTGACAGATGGCATGAATGTGCTGCTTCCATGACAGCTTCCGATCGAGTATGACCCCCAGATATGTGACCTGATCTTGGATGGGAATCATCTGGTTGTCATATAGGAGGTGAATTGGGTGGGTGAGGAGGGTGTTAGATCGGGCCAGAGAGAAGATAAGCGCAAACGTTTTTTGTGTGTTTACGATCAAGTGCCATTTCTCGGTCCATCGCTGAAGTGCCGCGAGGGCAGTGTTGACCCGGTCTTCCAAGGTTTGAAAGTTCGGATGAGTAGACCATATGGCAAGGTCGTCAGCATACAACGCGATCTGACAGTGCGGGGGAAGGGCCGCGATCAGGTCATCAATATATAGAACAAAGAGTAGGGGAGATAGTACAGCTCCTTGTGGTACCCCAATGGTCGTAGTCCGGAAATTAGAGAATACCGTGTTTATTCTGGTACGAATTCGCCTGTCCAGTAGGAAGCTCTGCAACCAGCATAGCATCCTACCATGGAATCCCAGCTGGCATATCTTGTGGAGGAGGCCATGCAGCCAGACAGAGTCATAAGCTCGGGTGAGGTCCACGAAGACCGCTAGGGTGTGATGTTTGCGCTGGAAGCCAAGTTCAACGCTTTGCTGTAATCGAAGAAGCTGATCAGTGGTGTCATAATGCTTGCGGAAGCCCGCCTGCGTGACAGAAAGCTTGTGATTCTGGTCAAGCCAGAAGTGTAGGCGGGCAGCAATCATGCGTTCCATCCATTTACAGAGGCAGCTTGTGAGAGAGATGGGACGGTATGAGGACAGGAGATTAGAAGGTTTCCCTGGCTTATGGATGGGAATGATTTCAGATTGTTTCCAAGAGGAAGGGACCTGCCCAAGGCGCCAGGACTTGTTGAAGAGCAGGAGAATTCCTTCTAGCCCTGGTGTGGATAGCTTACGCAGGACGGTACTGGGAACTCCATCTGGCCCAGGCGCTTTCTGGGGCTGGATCTGAGAGAGGGCAGCTTGGAGTTCAGCAAGGGAAAAATCAGCTCCAAACAGATCTGTAGCCAGTGGGAGGTTTCTGAGTGAGGAGCGGTACTGCCGGAAATCGCGCTGCAAGGATCGCTTGAGAGCTTTGTTCTGCGTGTCTGAATGGAACCTCTGAACTAGATCGCGATGTTCGAAGAAGTGGGTAAAGGCATCTGCTTTCTTGATAGCAGAGGTCAGGATCTTGTTGCCGACATGTATGGGGCCCTGAATCTGGGGGCCACGGTGTCCCAGAAGAGATCGAGAGATGCGCCAAAGGACCTTGTCAGAGAGCTTGGAGGAGCAAAAGGACTTCCAGTGCTGCTTTGATGCAGAACGGATATGTTTCTGACAGATACTGTTCCAGCGATTGGCAGCAATGCGGTTGGAGGGTGTGGGCTGTCGGGCTGCTCGCCTGCGCATCTTCCTTCGCATTTGGGTAAGATAAGTGAGCCGTTGAGACCAATACGGTTTGTACTGGTGGCGGAAGCCCCGAGGGATGGAGGCTTTCATGGCATCGTGGATCTTCTTGGTAACCATGTGAACTGCAGCTTCTAGATCAAGAGTGTCAAACGGGATGGTGGACAGGGAATTAGTCAGCTCCTGATATTTGTTCCAGTTAGCCTTCTTCCAGGACCAGGAGGAATTTTTCCGCAACCAAGGGCGTGGTCCAAAGTTCCCATCCACAGAGAGCTGGAGTAGAAGCACGGAGTGGTCACTACCCAGGTGATCCAAGACCTGGAGAGTCCATCGGGCTGGAAAACGATGGGATAGTAAGAAGTGATCAGGGCGAGTGGTGGTTCCAGTTCCGCGGTGTAATAAAGTTGGTTCCACTGGGGAATCGAGGAGGAGCGAGAACTGGTGTAAAGTGGAAAGGTCATGAATCATGTGTCCAGCCAGGTTGGAACCACATGAATCCCACAGTGGGTGGTGGGCGTTGAAGTCACCACCAAGAATGATGTTGGGCCCCAGAGCATGTATAAAGTTAGGGTCAAAGTGCTTGTTAGATGGTGGGTTGTAGACATTCACCAGGTGGAAAGTGTGGGTTTGGAAGTAGAGTTTCACGATCTGGTACTCTGTGAGGTCCTCTCCATCTGCGTCAAGAGGGGTGGCCTCAGCTGGGTGAGCAAGCTTTATCAGAGTAACCAGACCACCACCAGACTGTGCAATACGGGGGAGGTGAAAGGTTTGATATCCAGGGAATCGGGGGATCCGCTGGTCAGGCAGTCGTACTTCCTGGAGAAAAGCCACATCGATATTCCATTCTTTGAGTCGATGTCGAAGCTCAGTGGCCCTGTGGCGAAGACTGGAACAATTCCAGGTGATAATATTCAAACTAGAAGGCATCGTTCAGCTGAAAAAGAGATACTATGTAGGGGGGGAGGTAGTCACTCACTCAGGATGTGATAAAGGCAAGCATGGCTGCAAGATCTTCAGCACTCTATACCATACATCAATGTAACGAATGTTGAAAGGGGCTTGCGGCGACCCTTGCGAGGTTGCTGGGACAGTTTATGCAGAAGGTGACTGCACACCACATACCCCGGAAGGTAAGTCCCCAGTGGTTTTGATCATATCCTGTGTGATGACGAGATAATGGGAAAGGATATATATAATAATTTGGTATGAAAGTGTATTGATGTGGGTTAGAGTAAAGGGTGAGTGGGCGTTAGCAGTAAAGCAGCTTTGGCTTGCAGTGGAAACCAAGCCTGCCTTACTCCCCCCCTCCGCGGCGAGGACGCCCCCACTCGTGGGAGGGGTGATTGGCTATTCTTACACAACTCTTGATCCAATTGACATCGAGCTGCCTGGTGCCTGCCAAACCAACTCACTAACCCATTCAACATAAATCCGATCTCACAGTGTACTGTAGTTTAGCCCGTTAAGAGAGAAAATCCTTGAGAAAACCGGATAGAAATGGTATCAATAGCTAAACCGGATGTTGAAATCATTTATGTTTTATCATGCAGCATGCGTTTTGATCCATTTCCCGATATTCCCGGTAATCCCGGTTTTCCCGAATCCCGGTATTCCGCTCCCGGTTGCATCACTACCCCCGGCCCATGTATGTTTTTACGTTCGTAATATACGTAGTGCCCTTCAGGTTTGATTTACTGTCATCAGCTGGGTTTGGTTCAGTTCAGACCAGAGCCCGGCGTTTACTTGGAACCACTGGCCCCTGTCTCTTTTACTGCCAGTGCTGCACCGACCAATGACAACGAAGCGGTCTACTGGAAAGCAGAACATGTTGCACACACTAAGGTAACGCTAACACCTCAAAAATGTTTAAGAACTGCTAAAATTGACTGTAATTCGACCAGTGTTGACTAGTGCAGCAACAATTTTGACACCACTCTTGTAATCGGATATAGTATCAGAGTTAGCTTTTTATGCAACTTTGAGTGTTTTGCGGTTTCTAAACCGTTTCTCTAAATTTCTGACTCAAACATGCCTAATTTAAGCTTGGACCCCCCAGCCACAACACAGCCAGTTGATCTGTCTGTATGGATTTAGTATCTGCTGTACGTACTGCGGTTGTTTAGCACGGCATGTACGGCTGTGAGAAGTCGATGTTTCTGGTGGAGGACGCCGTGATCGAAAGGAAGACTGGCGGTCATAAGGTTTTGTTTGGGAGTCAGAGTTTGGCCGACGCCCTCCAAGCCCAGTCTTCTGCCGGCACTTCGCCTCACCAAGGCAGCACCAGACGCACATTTCCGAAGAGACTGAAACAAGTCCCCAAAAAGAATTTCGAGGCCTGGATAGACAGTGACCTCTGGATTAAATGTTGCAGCGGAATCAGCGTTGACAAGGAAGTCAAAGCCGGCTACACATTTGCGGTATGTATTTCATGTAGGCAAATCTAGCACTAAATCACTAAATATTGGTTGAGATTAATATCCGTGGAATTTGTCCGCAGCCCTTGTCCGACGAACTTTAAGTGCAGTCGAATTGTCTGTGTTATAAGAAAATTTTGTTGTACAATCAGAAAATGAACACAAAATTTATCATAATGCGCATAAAAAGAATGAAATTATGGGTTCCTAAATTTCTTGGGCTATTTTTGTGGGTAGAAGAGTGGGACGACCCTGAATTCAGATAGAAATCTCAAATCCAAACCGGTCCGACGAACAGGAAGTGCAGAATGTCAAATTTCGACTGACTGAAGTCGAAATTTTCTCTCGACGAAATGAAAGTGATTTACAGTATGTAAATCTGAATAAGTGCTCTTAATTCAGTTGTTAACAGCAACAAAACCAACAACTGGATTGAGTCTTGTTTGGCCCTTTGCAATATTTATCAGACCCAAAAATTGAAGCTTCGTCGTAGAAAGCTCGAGGATTGTGGACTAATACTGTATGCTGCTAGGAAGCATGTGTACGTGCACAAAGTTGAAGCACTTTCAGACATTAGTTACGGCCTTTGGAAATCAGTCCACGTAACTACGTATGTATAGGACCTTAACTCCAACCATTTTCTAACCTAAATTGTATCAGCCTAGTCTCTAACTGTAAAGATTGGCGTTAAGTTTAAACGAAACGCAGAATAAACGGCAAAGGAAATCGCGACGGACGGGAAAATTCAGTGACGTCGATTTGGGTCATACGTGTACATGGGCCGGTGGGGTTTGCCCACCCCCCCAAATTGGGCTCGACTCCCCCTCCAAACGACCCCACCCACCCACCTGAAGCCGACTTTTGTTCCTGACCGCACCCACCAACATCGCCGCGACCAGCCCATACCAGCAGGCCCACCCCCAAATTTTCGGATTTTGACTACCCCCAACCCATTTTTCCGGTCCATGTATGATTTGGCGGGAAAGACGCTTCAGCGTCATACATCTACATACTGGGGGCTTCAGGGGTTATCCCCGGAAACGCTCAACCAATCTCACACCTACCGTACCTCGGAGAAAGAATTAGGGACTCCCTCCCCTGCCCAAGATGCAATTTCTGGTAGCAGCTCCAGTACTAACAATCTGGCTCAGAAATCACACTAATTGTTAGCTTAAAATTCGCTTAGAAAGTCCTTGGAAACATACATGGGCCGGGGGGTAAGGGGGTATACCCCTCCCCCTCGGTCGGCCATACCCCCCTCGGCCGGCCATACCCCCCCTCCCCCACCCCCCCTCCCAGAGGGAGGAAATTTTCGCTTATTTAAGGCAAAATAGGCGTTTTTTGGCCTTTTTTCGGGGTGGGGACCCCCCCCCCCCCCGAGGTCTCAACCCCCACCCCCCTCCGGATTTTTCCGGCCCATGTTTGCTTGGAAACCGAATTTGGTGTTTCCGCTGCTGATCTTAAAAACCACTCGGTGTTTTAGAGGCCCCTTCCGTTATTTTTTTTGCTTGCTTTTAGCTCTAAAACGCTATTTGGCAGCTTAGAAAGGCGATTTGACGATTACATAAAACGAACTAAAAGCACATTTCCAGGTGTTTAGGAGCTTTTTGAAATTTTGCACCTGGAGCCCGTCCTAACGGAAACCCCTCCTCCCAGTCGGCCCATACATGTTGCATATATGCTCGACGTCATGCGTTTTGTTTCGGCGTTGTTTTGAGCGTTTTAACGTTCAGCACGTCTCAGCCCCAGCCTTTTGGTTTATTTACGTTAATAGATGCGATACGGTTTATGTATCGGCAGCGAGTGTGTTAATTTGTTGGGTTTCGACTAATTTGGTAGTGGAAACTTACAGGCATTGGTGTATCGGACTCCCGTCAACTCCGCAAGTGAATTCGATTGGCAGGTGTTTTATGCAGCGCCAGTGCAGTTGATGTGCACTCAATGCGGTCAGTTCGGACACAGATTCAGGCTTCCTTCATCGGATTTCATGCATCAGATCAGTCAGCATTCTCCTGTGTCTTCTCTTTGTTCGGCCACCTCGAGTGTGGTGAGTTTTAGTTTAGTCTGTTTGAAATTTTCAATTAGAACAGGAAACTCACCTGCTGTACGTACACGCTCGCTAGTGCCCTGGCCCTGGTACACGTCCAGTATCTGCGACACTTATAGTCACTGAGTGCTGTTATGACTTGGAGAGTATGTAAGGATTGTAGTAATGCTGTATTGTTAGTCAAGCAGGAAATATTTAGTTCCACAGTGCTAACGTATATATGGGCCGGGGCTCGGCCGCACATACCCCCACCCAACCCACCCCTCCTGGAGGAAGAATTTTCGCTTTTTAGGTGTTTTTGGACTTTGCTGGGGACCCTCCCTCCGGGATTATGTACCTCCTTCCACACCCTCCGGATTTTTTCCGGCTCACGTATGAGCGATAAGGTCATATTTTTATAGATTTCTTATCTTAGAAACGTGATTACTTTTTGTAGACGATAAACAAAGAAGAAAAAGAGCGCTGTAAACGTGTTTCAAAAAGCTGTCGGTCTATGTCAAACATGGCTGGGTATCGGCCGTCAAAATCTGTTGACGGCGAGAAAGAGTTGGAGACTACAGCGGTAAGCATTGGTGTTTGTGTGTTCGTAGCGTTCTGTCTGGTGTAGGACGGATGAATGGATCGTCGTCCGGGCAGCGCTGTAACCCAGCATTAGGTCACCCGACGGGGCCATTACGCATACCCACATCTTTCCCTTCGCTACTAGCCGCACACATGCTCGGTGTCAATCCGAGTGTCAGTCAATCATACATGGGCGCGTTGGGTCCGGGGAGGGGTTTGCTCACCCCAAAATTGGGCTCGACCCCTCCCAAACGGCCCCATCCACCAAAATCGCCGCACCGCCCCAAACCGGCAGGCCCATCCCCAAATTTTCATATTTTGACTATCCCCAACCCATTTTTTCCGGCCCATGTATGGTCAGTGCTGCCTTTGTAGCAGTTTTTGTCTAAGATTCGACTTTTTTACTAGAGAATTGCTAATTCTGCAGCCTGGCACTTAACTCCGTACCGTACCTTATGGCGATGGGTGCCGGTACCACATCGTACAAAATCTGAACGGGGTGGTGCCTTATACGTATGGTACCGGTACAGGTACCAATGCCATATGTAGGGGTGCTGGTACCATACATATACATATGTACGTACATGTCCGGAAAAATCCGGAGGGGCTATGTAACTTTTCGTTGGGGGTTCTAGAAAGTATAAATTTGCTTTTCCAAAAAAGGTCGCCAAAATTTTCGGAAGGGGGGGGGCGGGAGCAGAGGATTGCAGCGCCTACCGGCGACGGAGTATGGCCGACCGAGGGGTTTTGGCTGGCAAGGGGGTAACCTTCTTTCCCGGCCCATGTATAAACCATATACAGTATGGTGACGACGGTACCATACGTATATAGATATATGGTGCCACTAGTCTAGGTACAGGCCACTAGCTCAGGTATTGGTACCATATATGGTGGCAGTGCCATAAACGGCGTTAAGTGCCTGACTGTTCAAGCAAACAACTGATTTTTCGATAGCTCTATGTTCTCCTTCCAATAATCTTTCAAAGTTCGCACCGACGTTCGGAGCAAACCTTTACGCCTACATAGTACGTATGAAGGGAGACTTGTCTAACCTGCCGACCGTATGCGTGTATGAAGGGCATACATGCAACAGGGGGGTCTGCCCCCACCCGACTTTAGGCCAGAGCCCGCCCGCCCCCGATGGGGACCCCGCGGAGACGATTTTTCTTGCAAGTAATTTTTTGAGCAAATTTTTTGCAATTTCAGACACAAAAATTGCCAAAATCGCTTGTAAAACAGCACTTTCAACTGTATTTGAGCCCAAATTAGCGATTTTTGACGATTTTTTGCTAATTTTTAGCTTTTTTTAGTGCACAACCCTCTGCTTAGAATTCGGGTTCAGTACCCCCGGCCGGCGCCAGATCCCCAACCCCTATCCCCCTTCGGCGGATGACCTGTTACATGTATGATGAGGGGTGGTTGTGATCGTATCAGTGGCTGCAAAAGTTTCCTGCTGCTGTCTGCATTAGAGCCAATGGTTTCAGTTCTTTCATTCTGACAAGTACTTCAAGATGAAACAGCAGGACGACCGTTTCACCGCGTTGAAGGCGTTGGATTGGGCGTACGACTTGGCCGTGAGAAGGACGGACGGTGAGTGTTGCTGCCATCGGCCACAGTCAGTGTGTGTGATGGTTAAGGCTACGAAGGCAGTCGAGCTGACTGGGTGTCGACGAGGTGTCTGGCGGTGCTGCATGTCATTCCTCACTACCAGACCGACCACGTCGTTGCTCCTGCAGAAATTGCGCTGGTCATCTTTTCACTGCGCCATGGCTTCCTCTGCCAAAAGCGCTGGCTGCTGCATCTGCAGGACGAAATCAAAGCACTGCCTGATGACGTTATGCAGCTGGTGGAGAAGAGTAGTAATCTCTGCTTGGTTTAAGTGCCTTTACTTACTGCCTGCATTGCAGAGGGACACCGGATTCTGTATGAAGCTGTTCCCGAGCATCTGAAACCGTTCTACAGCAAGGACGCGGAGCAAGTGGTGCGCGAGTTGGACGAATCTCTTCGGCAGCACGACACTCAGTGGACGCAGCCGATTGTGTGTGTGTTGGGAACTCGTCACAACTACAACGTAGTCAGCGGTACTCTGCAGTGGCTCCACGACAAACTTTTTCACCTGGATGAGTCAAGTGCAGTGCTTGGTGAGTCCGTTGCTCTTGCTCCCCTATCTCTGCGCTTTCCTGCTGGCCAATATCTCAGTCAGGCACTTAACGCCATACAGTAGTACATGCGAACTGTGCCACAGAAAGGCATGGGCTAGCATTTCCACTGAGGGTGATAAATTTTCAAACCCTGGGGGACTGAGGGGCTAGTGGCGGCTGATGGGGGTTGAAGGTATGATAAGCCAATAAGTCCGATTTTTTTACAAAAATCAAGGTGTTTAGGCTTATTTTTTGCTAAAATAGGTTAAACTAAGCTATTCTGCAGTCATGTACACCTAATCTAGGCCTATTTTTATCATAATTTTCCATTCAAAATGCTTCCTAGGAATTCCTGGGGGTAGCGGGGGGCTGAGGGGGTAGGTCAGTACCTGAGGGGGATCAACCCTTCCTCGGCCCTGGTAGGCAAGCTGCTACCCAATGCGCCATGGACGTGGACAGATGTCACCATTGCAATTCGATGCACCTCGTCAGCGAGCGTTCTCCAATTTTCCGGGCTCTGCTTTAGAATATGCAGTGCTTATGATCTGGCCGGGTGCAGATTCTGTTGAGGTTTAGATGTGTTTGACCGGCTCAGTGCGAGGTTTGTGTTGTGTGCCGACGCAGTGGTGTGGCAGATGCGCCATTCAGTGACCATGCGATGGGAGCCGCCGGAGCCCGAGACACTTCATGCGAGAGTGTCAGAGCAATTCGATCCTCTCATCCTCTTTGAAGACGTGCAGTTATTCCGGTCGAATTACTGTGACTACCACACCGAACACCCGCCTCTCTTTCCCGACAACCTGGAGTGCGCTGCCGCCTGTGCCAAAGTGATTGCGTAAGTGCTCCTACGTAGTCTTTGGTCAGAAACGTTGCTTTGTCTGTGTAGTGTGCAAATGCTCAGTCAACTTCGTAACTACTACGAGTTCGACTTCAACAGGGAGAGTTTTCTGAGGGATCAGCTGAGTGGTGCCAGTTCCTCCGACTTGTCAGCCGAGATGCGAGGACCGGATCCCCTTCCACTGGTGGTCCAGTCCAACAGAGTCAACCGTTGTAGTGCCGCCGTGTTGCCATCTGCAGAGGTGGGCTGCACTTCTGCATAACTCAATCGAACAGTTGTTTTAGTCGCTAGAGCAGCCGTCTGTGGCCACCGGTGGTTGTGCTGAAGAGGAAGACTTTGTGCTGTTTGGCTCTGATTTGAGTGACTCGGAGGAAGACCACCGTCAGAATTCTACGCAGGTTCCGTCTAATCCCGCATCACTGTCGGACGTGGCAGCAGCAGAGCATCGTGATAACCTGCCGGACCAGGTGTGTGAGCCCCGTCTGGTAATGCCTTTTAAGTTGAACCGTGTGCTTCGATTTGTACGCATACACACGCAATCAGTCACGAACGGTCAGTGTTTTGAGGGAAAGTCTAGCTTTGTGAACTGACAACTGAAATTTTGTTTCTTATGTCAGCATGCACCAGACCTGGGCGAGAGAGACTGTCGGGGTTCTTCCTCTCTGGCTGTTATTCGAACGATCGAGGGGTATTGGCCTCACCCCTGGCGCAAGTATGAAATTAGCCTCCAAAAGCCCAATATTTTCAAAATTTGGTTAAATTTTACACATTTTTAAGTTTGTAGCGCGCGTTCTGGGCTCTGACCGCGAGCTGAGCTAACCTTGATAAGCTCGCTCGAACTGGGCTCGCGAGCCGAGCCGAGCTTTTTCAAGCTCGTGAATATCTCTACTCTCCGTCTCGGGCCGGCTCTTCTTCCTCAAGGATTTTTTGGAAAATTTTTTGCATTGAAAAATGTTTAGACGTAAGATAAACTTAGATGTACTAAATGAGCTCAAAATAGCATACTTTTAACCGTCATAACGAAGCATATCTAAACTAAAAAGTTCCCTATTAGAGCCGAATCCTCAGCCCATCCCTCAGGTTTCTCTGAAAAGCAAGTTTATGGCTATTTTTAGCAATTTTTAGAATTACAGATAGATGCTAAATATTATTAAGATTGTTGGTAAATACTGTGATTTTCCGGTTCCGGTCATGTATAACTACAGTATAGTATGTTCCAAGTATGTATTGAACCTGTACCTGTATCTCCGGTTCAACCAGTCGTTCGCCGTTTGTGTATTCAGTCTCCTCGTCCCTCTCAGTCTCTCTTCACTCAATACCAGCCTACAATAGAGTCTCATGTCACTGGTGTCATTCAATGGTTCAATTCTCGCTGTGGATTCTTCTCCGGTCCCGATGTTCAACAGGACTACTTTCTCCCATCAGATCTTTATCCCTATTGCTCCCAACTCTCGTTGTGCAGTGGCGAAGAAGTTCAATTTGACATCGTGGATGGCCAGCCTCACTATGTGGCGGTCAACATTACTAGTCTCAAAGGATCCCTGACCCTGTTCGCTCCCTGTTTCCCGGTCGCCTTCCGGCTCTCCCAGTTCTCAAGGTTCCCGCTCTCCTAGTTCTCCTGTTTCCAGCCGATCGTCAGGCACAGATGTGGCCCCGGTTCGACGCTCTTCGGAGTGGAGTGATGAAAATTTATACTCTGTTCTGTGTTCTAACTGTCCTTGTCGAGTAAACGCGTGCTTCTTGCTTCAGTATTTAGTAATATGTTAAGATTGATCTTTTTATAGGGCGGAGTAGGAAAGAAAGTATCAGCGAAAATTTGAAAGCCCAGTAAATTTTGATTTTTCTCACCGGCCTAGTCTTTTTCTTGTTGGTTTGAACACTCAAGGAAGTAACAACAGTTAAACTAGATAAACTTCAAGTAACTCCATATATGATGTTGTTATTCCCTGAATGTTTAACTTGGGTACGCGAATTAACTAAACTAAGTTAAATTTACATATAGACTGGTCAAGAGTTTTACTTAATCTTAATACTTATGAGTACTGGTACTTAAATTATGAATGGTACATGATGTAGGCGGGCACTATATAGTGACTGTCTGGGTTTCAGAGTGGTGGTGTCCGCAATACCGCTGATTTGATGACAGTCCACCCTCGTCTACTCGGATTTGGAAGAGGCAACCCTATTAAACGCCACTGACACTAAAAAATGTACTCTTGTAGCCGACTCTCTGATCGATTGCAGTTATTTTTGCTTATCTGGCTCGAGGCAGTGGTTTGCTTTGCAGTTCTTTCTTTCCATTTGGCTTTGCACTTGTAGCGTTGCTTCACATCTATAGCGTACTGTATCGTATTACGATGGTCTTGAGTAATTAAACGTACCTCATATTGGTGCAAACGTGTACGAACGTAAAGGTAATCTAGCTGAGCGAAACTGCAAATTAAATGTTAACAAGACGGTTCTTCAAAAATAGTGTATAAAAGTTCAGATAGCTCGTACAATTTGAAGATCCTCTCGGTTTTGGAGGCGTGGACAGATTTTGCTTGTCGAAGAAGCGCGTCGTAGACTGTCGCAGGGTATGTACATAGGGCTATTTTTATGCAGGTTGGATTTCGTTTATTCATTTTAGCGGAAAACGTTAGCGGGTAAGGGCGGTTTTAAACTGTCAACACGTAAAAACCTTTACCGCGTTCCCCTCAAATAGGTTTACAAAACAACCTGCAAACGATTCGGTACAGTATATCAGCGGTAGGACATTGAAAAGTACCGTGTGTACGCGTCTTGTCGTGTTGTACTCCGTACAATAAATTTATACAAACAATCGATATTGAAATTGAAAACATCAGTTATTCACAAAGAATGTTGATTATGTAGTTGTTACTTGTGTGTGTAGTCTTTTTTACTATGGAAAGCGAATTGAGCATAACCTTAACCGAACGTCCGTTCCTCCTAAAGCATCTCTTAAGAATTCAGCTGGCGACCGGTGTCTTCTGTTTGTTCATTGCTCTAATCCCATGGCTGTGGAATGAGCAAGTGACTTGTTGTGCAGTGCTCAGTGTCAGCGTGCTAACGGTCGTGTGTGCAGTGTGTCAGCTTGTGGCGCTGTGGTTTGCCAGCTCAACTCTGCTTTGCATCTGTGCCTGCACTCAATTCATTCTGGCACTGATCTACTCTGTCAGCGGACTTGTATGTCTACAGCTCTCTGCACATATGCTTTCTGTCAAAGACCATCGTTTGTACTGCGTCAAATCTCAGCTTTTCTTGGAAAGACGTGCGATCTGCTCCGATACGCCACTTACGTTTGCCACAACCAATGTGTTCGGTGGTTTCCTGCTTCTGCTCACTTCACTGCAGCTGCTCTGTTTTGCCATCACACTCTTCCACTGTAGTGCTTTGCGTGCGCAGTGGAGGCGATATAGAGGTCAGCAGCCGGAACTGGACGCAAACCTGAGGAAGACCCTGATCAGACTGGCCACTGGAGTGGAGTCGTCGGCCTCTATCTCCGTCTCTTCCATCACCTTCTCCTCATTGCCCACTAGAAGCGACGTAACTTTTACAGACGGCAGCGCTCACTCGGACACCACTCAATCCAGTACTGCCTCTACCTCACAAACACCCTCTTGACTTTTCTGTCATTCGTGCATGTACCGTGATCTGGCAAATCTGTTAATGTATCTAACAAGTGTCTTAATCGCTAGCAAAACAGTACGAACGTCTTTCATAAAAGTTAGTGTTTTATGTAGATTAATCAGATAGAACATAGAATCAAACGTAGGTGCATGCGTGAACTGAGAAACCTGCGACTGCGCAGCCTGGAGACCGAATACCAGTACATATTGAAGAGAGTTTACAGGTTAGAAGAAACAAAACACAGATCATACAGACTAGATGAGTGGGTTAAATACACCTATCTTTCATCACACCCCCTAACGGACGTCGTGAGGGCTTCTTCTGTGCCTGACGGCCGTTGGAGTGGAACTGGAAGATGAGTGAACACAGGGACACAGGAAGTTGAGAACTTGGAACCACTGCGAACTGTACTGCACTGAAGGGAACGGAGAGAACTGGAAGCGTTGTGATGAACGAAGCTGAACATCCACTTCTGGGCGGAAAGAGAGAAAGAGAGGGACGACGAGGAATGCGCACAAGAGTGGGAAAGGAAGAGACTGCATTCGGTGGGGTTGTATTCGCTTGGGCTCTGCTTGAAGGAATCAAGAAGGGTGCACGTGAAGAAGAGACGAGTCGAAAGAAGATAATCGGTTGTATCCAAGTGAGCATCGAATGCGGCCGCATCTGTGTCTGATGATCACTAGAGGAAGAAGAGTGTTGGGTGAGTGACGGGAACGAGCGGGAGAACTAGAAGCTTGCGGAACAGAAAACGAATGGCATCACTCCCCTTGGACGGGTGTAGAACTGGGTGGGCTTGTAGACACATGGAAATGGTGGGCTTGAGCACAGCAACTGTCGAACTGCTGGTCGGGAGAAAGAGAGCGGAAGGTATTCTTGGGTAGAGCTTGAATGGCTTGGGACGTGTTGATCATCAGAAACGAGAATAGAGTAGGTAGAGAATGCATGGGAACGAGTAACCTGAGTGGGTTTGGGCTTGGATTTGAGCAAGAGACCTTAATGAATACTTGCGCAGTTTAGTTCATAACTGTCGAAACTTAGACCGACCCAACTTTACATATCATGAGGCTTGCGTTAACAGCGTGGCGTAGCGCATGGCAGTGGTCGTAATAATTTACAGAGATGGTAGTGTATCCGTCTACTACTTTGTAACTGTGCGCTCAGATGACTGTTGGAATGGGTTCAGCGGAACCATGAAAGCAGTGATGTACGTACGTATGCAGCTCACCAAACTTTTTGACACATTTTTGCAGCGATACACCAAATACAACCTGCAGGATTGAGTTGAAACAGATGGAATGCAGACGTGGTTAGTAGCACAAAAAGAACTGACATTAAAGGAGTTAACGTGATCAATCAGTGGTGACAGTCGGTGAGTAGGAATCTAGGACTCCTGGATGCTCAGTGGTTCGCTCCAACTCTCAATTTGCGTTGAGCCAGTTTTGTCGCGCCGCGTGTCGCCGGCGGCAGTTTGTGTTTGTACTCGTGTGCTACGTTGACTCCGCTGGTACTTCATCATTTCGCCATACACCAATTTCTTCCTGCCACTGTCATCTCTCACTGTTCTCGCACTGCTCTCCGGTGGACTCCCAGCCGTCGTTGGACCCATATTGCTGCTTAATGACACACTCGCGACGGCACTGCTGTCCTCTGGTGGGCTCTCAACAACCGGACGCGGATGGTCAGTGGTCTGCTGTCTGCTGACAACGGCTGCTGTCTGTTTGAGTGAATTCTGAAACACACTCTGTGACTGAGATTGATTGAGACGTCGGTACTTTGCGATAGAGAATGAATCCAACGATCAGAACGACGATGACGATGAAGAGAAGGATGAGGAGCAGCAGACTCAGCAGCATCTGCACAGTTTCGGTTTTCTGCAGTTTCGACACGCGGTCGCCCATGTCTTGAGCACTGACTGCAGCAGCCACACACAACAGTAACTCTAACATACTCAGACACACAACAAACACTACTATGAACAGAAAGATGATTTCAGTTGGTTTTGTCTGTCTGCATGCGATTTGTTGCATAGATTTAGGCTATGAATACAAGAGGTGCTAATAAACGTTTTGCCCGCGAAACCATTGGCATAGAATCGTACAGTACGTATGGGTAAAGAAGCCAAGCCCGTCCTGCGGAATCGCAAACGCCTTTCGGTTTTTACATTGTAAACATTCTGGCGTGATTTCTAACCGATTCGGTTGCGATTTTTGTGTTAATAAATAAAATTACAGTAGAGTTTCCTGAGAGCCGGTCCATCAAAAACTCAAATAGAAAGTTGTACAGGTGAAATGTCAAAAATCATGCTACAGATCTGAAACTTTCAGTGATTGTAGATCATGAAAGGAAATAAAAAACTGGCATCCGATTTTTTCTAGCTGCTCTAGAACCGGAGCTACGTATGCGCCCTCAAAAATCGCTCTTTTGGCACTTTTTGGTCCCTAACTTTGTCTGGCTGCCGTTCTCTATTCTATTGGCCAATTATTATCGACTTATGGCTCATTTGAGAGCTCCAGGGACGCACTTTTAAAAACTTTTGTCACTGGTCAAAAATACTTAACAGGTTTTGTGCAATTTGTCTTGAAATTTGACAAGCCGTATCTAAAAAATAACCGGACTTTTTCGGATCAAAGTTTAGAAGGTCATACCTCCAGAACTACTAAACGTTTTTGAGTGTGGTTTGTTTTTTAACTTCTCTTAAAATTCTCTACGTGATAACTGCGTGATAATCGTCTAAATAAAACCTAAACACTAGAAAAATCGAAATTTCTTTGTTCTTCCCTACATACAGTCATACAATAATTCATGCTGCAAAAATCGCAATAGTGCACTCCACGCCACATTGGAAGGCTGACAGTCGGTACCATAAATGACGAGAAAAATCCTTGACTGTAGAAGGCCATAAACCTATTAAACTTAAAGTTTTGCCGCCCTGCCATTCACCTATAAATGGAGTGTGGAGTGTGTAAGTGGTTGCGCGATGGATCATTCTTCTTTGATTATCAAGAAATTATCGACTGTTGGTTCACTGTGCGGTGACGCGGCGGTGTGGGCGGTGTTTCTGGGTGTAGAAACTGGTCTTAGAACTTACTAACTGAGTGCAATTGAAAGTGCGGGCCAGCCGGTTAAACGTTGTTTTGTCTAGTCATGTTGTCTTTCGATGCATTGCACGTCAGCTCCAAGTTGCTCAAGACTTTCTTTGTGTCTATTTGTGTGCTGTTTTTCTGTTTCGCGCTGCTCCAGAAATCCTCACTGCCCGTCACCTCGGACAAGCTGCACTCTCCTGTAGAATATAATCACAGCCAATTAACTGAGCAACCAGAGAACGACGAATATTCCGGTCTTGCCAAGGAGTTTTTCGTTGGATACGAGCAAGATTTGCCGCCGATTGTCGACCTTCCTGGCTATGACTTTATGTCCAATTACTGGTTGAGTCCGCAGAACAACCTATTTTTGCCCGATTACAATCTGCACTACTGCAAGATCGACAAGAATGCCGGATCCGTGATGATGGCCGTCTTTTGTTTCCTGTCCGACCCGCCCAATTTTGCCAGATTTTTTATGAAAGGCTCCTGGACTCCAGGTCTGTTCAACAAAGAAGGAAGGAATTGCAGTGGGGCTACTTTTAATGGAACTCTACGCGACATCGTTGAATTGAAAGTGAAAGAAGGCCGGTTCTTTGAGGTGGTTTATTTGAGTTTAAAATTGAGCGCTCCTCATTCGCCGGTCATATTTATTTTAGAGTGAGGACATCACACATTTTTCCATCATTCGCGACCCACTAGACCGGTTCATTTCGGCTTGGTTGGATATATGCGTTAGAAGAGCTAATGCCAAATGGTTAGTAGTTGGATTTAGACTCATTTCTTTTGAATCTACAGTGCGTACGTACCTATTTCAGGATGACGAGACACCCGGATCATTGTTTCGCGTGCAAGAACAGTTTACCCTGCTTCATACTGCAGAACTATAGCTACTTGAAAAAGAAGGCAGAGAAAAAGTATGTAAAGCGGTGGCAACTTGACTGGCACTTTTATCCGCAAAGCTGGTACTGTAATTTTACCGAAAGACTCGACAGATACAAACTTATCTTGCACCAAGAAAAGGCCGAATTCGCAGTGGAACTAGACAATCTGTTTGCTCGGGTCAATGTTCCGTTGAATTTGAGAAAGACCATCGAATTCGTGGTTAGCCGCAGAAGTACGCGGCACGCCAGCTCAGACGGTCTGAGGAAAGCGGTGGCCAGAAGAATTCGCGCATCCAAAACTTACCTGCACCTGATCCATCGAACTTACCACCACGACTACTTGAACTTTGGCTTTTCTCTCTGATCAGCTTACGTCGTTGCCGAGCAACCGGCTTTAAGATTTGCATTTTTTCCAATATTTAATTCCTTATAAATATGTTAAATAGGGATTTTTCTAAAAAAACTATTAAAATACAATGTACATACAAAGAGGACAAACCTAGGGCACATCGAGTAGCCAACTTCTATTTGCAATTCAGACCAGGCTTCATATTCTGCGCTTTCACTGCAGCATTCTTACACACATAATCCTTCCTGACTATAAAACTGCCGTTATTAGTGACGTTGGTAAACTGAAAGCCTGTGCAAGGACTCTTCTGGTCGCATAGAATGACGCCGGGAAGCAACAAACTGCCATCGAAAGTGATATTTTCTAATTTTACGTTCGAAACTGCCACTCTAGGCTGCGTGGGACATTGGTCGACGATGGGATAGAGGAAACTGCAGCCTGTGCCACTGGTTCCAGGCTGTTTCTGCTGCTGGGGCCCGATCCACAACGGCATCCAGAGAGTGTGGCGCACTTGAATGTTTCTGTAGGTGATCTGATCGATCACTCCAGTGCCCTGCTCGCCGGGATTGGTCTTTATGTAGATGGCTTTGAGAGGACTGACGAATCGGATGTTTTCGAATGTTACGTTTCTAACGCAGTTGACACCCTCGTTTGGTGGAACGGAGCCGATTGACATGCCTTAAATGAAATAAATGCAGCAGTCGTTGATCGTTGATTAGCAGTAGCCTAGGGCTACAGTTAAAAGGTATTCTAAACCAACTCTTCTACATACACTACGTAGGTTGAGCGGTCAAACGTTGGAGTACCTTTTCTAACCCTGCAAAAAAGGTATGTATTTGAAAGTCAACGCTTCAATTTTATCCACTAATTTTGTATAAACGTTTTCCGTTTTCTTTTTGGGACGTGAACCATCGAAGATTTATATATACTGTAGGCTCCTCCGTTGCTTTTGACCAGCGTTCGATTTTGAGAAGCTTGTAAGCTACACAAAGTACTACGTATCTTTGGTTAAGTTCATACTGTTTTGTTTTATAGAGCAAATCGCATTTTTTCAGTAGTAAAATATTACGCATAGGCGTCTGTTGTCACTTACCAACGCCAAAAATAACGGTTGAGTTCCGTATGACCATGTCTTGACTGCAACTCGAGTAGAAATTTCTCTTGTTCAAAGGTTTCACTGCGACAGCATCATCAAAATTCTCGATTGTCACATTTTCTATGAGTACATTTTTTGCAGCGGGATCCAGACCATCGGTGTTGAGCGGAAAAACAGGTATATCTAGCTTGTAGTCGTAGTGACCGTGTTTTTTGGCCAATTCCTTTTGCCGAAATACATCCGTCCAAATGCTAATGTCTCGCACCACTACGTTCAATAGATCATCTAAGCGAATGTTCCAGAAAGGCGAATTTCGGAAACGCAATCTATCGATTGTGACGTCTTTACAGCGCTCGAAATTTACTAAAAACGGGCGGCGATCTTCGAGAGTAGTGAAAACGTGTTCCCACCAGTCGTAACCCTGACCGTCGATAAGCCCAGCTCCGGTTAACCGAAAACTTTGCGAGTTTTTCACGTACAGACCGGCTTGTCCCGCACTGGTCAGATTAGCTTTTATCCAGTCCGACATATTTGAGACAACCAGCGTTCCATCAATTACTAGTGTTACGTTGGTCAAGTTTGAAACTCTAACAGAGAAGATAAAATATTTATGCTCAGCTGGGACTAAAACAATTCGGTCTGAACCACTGGAATTGATAAAAGTCAACGCCTTTTGAATGACCACTGTGTTATGAAGTGCTGCCGGAATCGAGGAGTTGTTCGGAACAGCACCGAACGCTTCTATACTTACACTAATTACCGGAG
>JASANB010003004.1:0-66055 GCA_030248155.1 Sabatieria punctata | reverse complement strand
GATAATAAGAACAAGATTCCCGTAGTAATTACAAATAAATGCCGAAAGTGCCCGAAAGAAAATTTTACAGCTAAAGGACACTTGCTAGGTGGTACCTTGGTTGGGCCACCATCGTTTTTTTCTTAGCAAGATTGTCTCGTTGGAAAAGGCAAATAACTGTATTTTGTAACGTGCAAAAAGCATTGCATGGTCACTCATGTTGCAATTAGTGCATCTAATATTTAGCTGCATTTAGACCTTAGAGCAGCCAAGGCCTTCGGTAATGCGTTTAGAGTCACAAGTGTCCAGCGCGCAACGATAAACTTTTTGTGGGTTCGTCTAGTAAGGTTCATTTGAATAACAAAACAGCCAAAAAAGTGGCAAAAAAGCAGGCCGGCCGGCTTGGCCTCCCCAAATTGGGATTGAGGGGCCCAAATTCGGGGCAAAACCAGGCCCAAATTTAGGACCAAATTTGGGCTTCGAACCTAAATTTAGGGCCAAATTTGGGGTCCTATTTTTGATGGCTTCCCTAAGCTAAAAGTACAAATGCGTCAGAAAGAACTTACCAACAACCATTCATCTGGGTGAGCGTCTTCGCTAGGCATGTGTTGGTGTACCGGTGCAGAATCCGGCGGTGGACTCCAGACAAGGTGCAGGGTAGAACCGAAAGAACAACAGGGCTACCACGCCCATTCTCCTTCCGCCACACAGCACAATAACCACTCAAAAAAGCCAACTGAGAAAACAACAAACCAAACTCGTCGTTAAATTTCGTCACGTGATGGGTTGGCTCCGTGTCATTGTATACATGTGTACGTCGTACAGTAAGTAGACTTCGGTGTTTTCACACCCATAAAATAGTTAATTAGTAGTTAATAGTTAATTAGTAGTAGAAAAAGAAAGGCTCTGTCTGCAAAGGCCCAGTATGTATCTGTCTACATTGGTTGTGATTTGACGCCGTGGCAAGCTAAGATTAGCTTTTAACTTGCGGAAGGAATTGCGACTTCGGCGGGAAAATGGCGAAACCGATCTCTTTGTAGACTACCGCACGCTCTGCATTCGGAGTGCTAAGACCAAAGCCTCCATTTGTTAATGTTTTTCGTTCTTTGTTCACCTTGATTCAATTCAGTTAGCACAGCGTATAGTCTTGATAAGTAGAGTAGACGTAAGTGAAGTGTGTTAAGGGCCGCATGTTATGTCAATCTCCTGCGATTTGTGGGCCCGTTGCCCAAGTGGTAACAAAAGAGTAAACGTAATCCCGAAACCCATACTGTACGCCGTACGGCTATCAGAATATACCAGTATAGTTGAGCCAAAGTACAGTGCGCTGCGTAACAATCTCCAAAATCAAGCTTTTACTGGTCACATTACAGTACTACAACATTACATAAGGTTCAGTGGGTGTTAGTGTTAGTAGAGCATAATGAATAAGAGAGAATCACTGGAGAGCGTTGAGAACGGCGACTGAAAAGAGCAAGAGCAAGCAAGCGCGGGTGTGGCCGGCCTGGTTGGGGAAGTAAGGAGAAGCGCCCTGTCGAACGATTTGCATCTGCGGAGACATTTGCATTGGCGGAGCCATTGGCATCTGCGGGTGCGGAGCCATTTGCATCTGGAAGCCGTAGAAGGGAGCGGTGGTGGTGGAGGGGTCGGTGTAGAGAATGTGGTGATGCACCACCTGCTGCACTCCGTCACTGCCTCTCTGTCGGTTGAAGGTGGTGAGTCGTTGGTGCAGACGGTACGCTTGTGGACTGTAGCCTGCCACCTGGTTGCCGTAACCCTGCCCAGTGCCATCGTACAATTGACCGCTCCTGTAACCGTTGGTCTTTGGCTGCCCCACACACAGCCCACACAGCAACAACACTCGCACGCTAAACACACTCAACATACTCGACAGCAAAAGAATGAAACCAAAATTTGCATCTGCTTAACATTAACACACGTTACGTTACGTTCACCACCCACCGCAAGATAACCAACAATTTTTGCGGTCACATTTCTATCATTTAAACTACGCGCTTATTGGATTGCAAGACTTACAAAAATAAATACACACGTCTTACTGTAGTCTCGCTACACGTGTTTTAAGAAAAACACCGTTCCGATCCGATAAAGTAGAGTTAGTTAGGTTGTAGTACTAATTTTTAGTTGGACATGCTGTTAAAATGGGTGGTGCTTGCCATTCCACTTCTTATATGTGTCGGTCGCGTGGTAAGGTGCGATTATTCGGAGCAAGAACAGAATCAGGTGGAAGACATTACGGTGGCGGATGAAGAAGAGGAGCAAGAAGAAACAGAAGCAGCAGGCTTTTCTAATAGCGAGTTGTACTACGAGCCAGTGCCGACTCCTCAACCTGACAGTAGCATACATTGCTCTCAACTGGCACACACTGCATGTAGTGAGAGACCTGCAGATGGCAGGTAGGCACGGAAAGTAAAGTGGCTTTCCCTAAATGATAGCTTGTCTAGCAGAGCGCTGATTCTGGTTTCAACGATGGACGGTCGTTTGACGGCGCTGGACGCCCAATCCGGCCAAACTGCCTGGTCCATGTTTACCGACGCTGATCCTCTTTTGGCAGGGACGTTGAGCCGATTGCAGGTGTCTCTTTGTTGTTAGTTTCGTCTCTGTCACCAAGAGAAGCAAATTTACTGTGGTTGTTGTTGGTAACCGTCTGCAGAGTAGTCGTTTTACTGTGTTGAAAGGAGTCGAATTGAAGTGAACTTGATGAAAAGCGAAGGTTGCAGTGAATTGACGTTTGCTGTGAGAGTGCGTTGTTGTTGGTTTCAGTCGTTCCCGCCGGATCATTCCTACCGCCTCATTCCTTCGCTGGATGGCAACTTGTACATGTACACTGGCGGTTACCTTAAAGCAATTCCTGTCAGCACAGAGGCTTTGCTCAGCAGTTCGCTGCGTTTTGGTCACGACGTCGTAGCCGGTGGTCGACGCGTCATCTCGTACGGGATTGACTTGCGTTCTGGACAGGTTCGTGCTAGACCATCTCTGTACTGCCTAAACCTAAATATAGTCAATACTCAATGGCACTATGTGCCCCTACTTTCGGGCTGGGTGGTGGTAAATGATTGATTGTATAAGTCAGTACTTGCTTAGTTGGGTATGGTATGGTTCAGCAGATATGAACTGTACTGTATCTATTTAGATAAAATACTCTTGCGACATGGACGGTTGTGGGCGTAGCAAGTCTGATGCTGTTAGTGAGAAAACGCTGGTTGTGCGTCGCATCACGCAGACTGTACGTGCTTTGGACGCGCTGACCGGGCACGAAAGGTATCAGTGCAAATTGTTAACATTGCTTTTCTATTTGATTGACAAAGCTGGCTAGACCAGAGCATCGTAAAAGTAGCGAAGAAAAGTGGTTCGCACACTTGGCCTGCGCTCTTTAGTGTAACTTATAATGTTGTGCTAGTTGAGTATGAACGAGTTTGCGATTCCGTTGTGGTGTATTTGATCTAGTCGAGTGGTCGGTGACTGCAGGACGCTACTGCGTTCTGTAGGGTGCAGTAATTAGGAAGCTCTGTTTGATGCAGGTGGAACGTAACTGTTGGTGAGCATCAGTTGGCCGTGGCGTTGGCTGCATTTGGGGAAGTGAAAGCTTGTCGGGATGCCTTGTGGCAACAGATCAGAATAGAAGTGGAACCTCCGAACGGCTACGTGTCGGTGCGAGCAGCGTCGGCAGAGAGGCCTTCTTGGGTGCAACAAGTATGACAGCTGACGGCTGTCTATTTTTGTTTAGCTGCTCTTGCTACTGTTTAGTTCGATTCGCCAGTGGCTCAGGTGTGGAAAGCCAGCGGCTCTGGGGCCATCGAGGAGTTATCTCTGTTCGACTCTTCTGTGGTGCCGACCTTACAGTCAGCTGGTATCGAATCGCAACTGCCAGCTTCTCACTTGTACCGGCAGAATTCCATTGAGTCTTTGCTCTACTTAGGTAAAGTCTGCTTCGCTGGCGATTGGGTGTAGTACAGTCAGGCACTTAACGCCGTTTATGGTACCGACACCATATATGGTTTTTATGCACTGGAAAAGCATCGTTGTAGGCTAAGAAGTGTTCTGAATATCGAAAACAACCAATTCCAAGTGATTAAATTAAACGTTAGTGTTCGCTACATTTCCGTTCACATTTTATTCGTTGTATACATTTCTTAAAAAATGTTAGTTACTACAATGTTTAATAATTTATGAGGGGAAGGGCACTCGTCGGACAAACGGTCACGCCCTCCCCTACCTGACAGTCAGGGGAATTTGCTATAAATAGCTTTTGGCTATACATGGCTAAACGCAGCTAAATTTAACTATTTTCAGCTCTACACTTTTTAGCTATTTATGGCTAAATAATCATCTATAGGCAAAATCAATTTTTAGGTATAGACAGCTCTCAAACCTTTTATAGCTGCAGTGCCATGTATAGCCGAAAGCTATGTATATGTAGCAAATTCCCCTGACTGTTACTTTGTTGGACGTTAGTAAACCTTTAAACCTTAAAATAATAAAAGTCCCACTTTTAAGCACTTGTGTCTGAAAGAGGTAATTGCTTAGAAATTTAACGATGTTTTAGGAACATACCAAAGTGATCTGTACGTAATTCCATCTCCGGATGAGAGACTGAAGCTGCGTCAGTTGGGAGTGTCAACAAGACAGTTGGATCGCGTTGGCAGTGAGCAAGTGTCTCCGGAATCAAATGCCTTAATTCCACACGAGGAGGGCAGACTGTTTCTGGAGAGGAAGGTACAAGGTAAGTGCCGCGGCTTTTCTCTTCCAAATATGAAACATACAGTATGTACTTAAAAGCTGGCTTTCATTCGCTTTATGCCTAGCAAACAAACAAATTGCAGTATTCTAAATCTCAACTCTATCGTTTGTTTTTTTTCAGTTCCCGGGCGCTTAAAAACGAGGTTATTTTATAAATCTACAGTACTGCAGGCTGTGCTGTTGCAGATTGCTTCGGCACTCCCCTCGCAAAATCGACCCAGGTTGTGTCGGGCAGACATGGGCTAGCATTTCGGCTGAGGGGGGGCAGAATTTTCAATTCCTGAGGGGGGGGCTGAGGGGGGGGGTAGGAGCGCCTGAGGGGGGCTGAGGGGGTGGTAAGCCAAAAAGTCCGATTTTTGGCTAAAATCAAGGTTTTTGGCTTATTTTTGGTTAAAATAAGCTAAAATAAGCTATTCTGAGCTCATCTACACCTAATCCAGGCATTTTTTTATCATAATTTTCTATACAAAATCCTTCCAAAAAATTCCTGAGGGGGGGTAGCGGCCGGCTGAGGGGGGGGGGGTAGGTCAGAGCCTGAGGGGGGCCAACCCCCCCTCAGCCCCCCCCTTTGCCCATGTCTGGTGTCGGGGCCGCCAGCAGCACCTCACCGGCTTTAGCTTACTGCAGTTATTAGGGTTTAAAACTTTTTACTCTTCGAAATTTGACTGTTTCGAAAAGCTGTTCAAAAACTGGTTAACCAACATTGAATATTGTACTTCGGTTTTTAATAGGATGAACACAATTATTTAGAACGCTACTTCCAAACTCCAGCAGAAATAGAGCATGCCAGAGAGGATGCTGGTTCTTGTTACGGCAACTGTCCTGCTTGTCACACAGATGAGGCCGCGTCCTTGGGTGGTTCCACAGAAAGTAGTCAAGGTTAGCATTTAAGCCATTTGCACCATTCAGTTACCTATTTCTTCGGGAATTCTCGAGAGTAGACAGAAATAAACAATATCCCATCGATTTTAGAAAATTTGTAATTTTATAATTAATTCGAGTGTAGCTTTGGAACCTGCAGGTTCGATTGCTACCTGCCCTTGCAGCTCGAAATGCACTGAAATTGGAGAATTTAAAGACGAAAAATTTTCTAATTCTGAAAAACACATTGGACATTATCTATGTGTGTCTCCTCAAGTAATGTTAGGTTTGGAATTTTTTATTTTTTTTCAAGATTGGACTAAACAGGAACACAAAATTTCGTGTGCAATAAACTTAGAATTTCGGCAATTTTAGCAGCGCCTGCGTTCTAAATTTCAGCTTTTCTCCAGCGTTGCGGACACCGCATCAAAAACAAGTTTTTCCTTATATCGGTCGTCGTAGCTCCTGGGTGAGGCCACACTGCAGCCCATCACCCACACCCACATCCTACCCTTCCTTCGCTACTAGCCTAAACACATGCTCGGTGTCAGTCGGGGCGGATCTCAGTGTTAGCTGTCCCCGTTCCCGTTTGTCCCAACACGATGTCATCTTCAGATACGGGATGGTATTTGTACAAACACAGAACACCAGAATCGCTGCACAAACTGCACCGCATAAGGCGCTGGGTATCGGAGAAGCACAGCAAAATTATGGACGAGCCGATTTCGCACAGGTTTTTGTGGTATGTCGAAGAAATCGGTCTGTACTCTCGACTCTTGTGCCATCAACTCACTGTTTAGGAAGTTGTTAGCGGCAACCGGCGTTGTGGCTGCATCCATAACTGCTCTCTGCATGAGGTGGAAGTATAAGCGCCTCGCAATAGCAACTCAAACTTCTGTCAAGTCCAACGTCACTGTGAGTACTACAGTAGTAGTTTATTCTTAGACTACGAAATGTCCCCGACTCACCTTTGTTCCTGCTGTTGTGCATTAAGCTTAGTTAGAAAAATCCTTTTCTTCCCCTATTCTAATACTTTGCGGCGGTTTTTCTGCTTGCGGGGTGGGAACCTGAGGATTGGCTGCAATTGGCTTTAAGGTTAGTATAATAATAAACCGGTTTGGGAGCTTTGTATCGTCAGGCCAAGAGCTACATGCGGTTCCTGTGTAAAGGTTCTTATCACTGTTTGTTTGTGCTTTTTAATTCTGACTGCAGTGATACTGCACCGTTAAATCGATTGAAATTTTTTTCGTCACAAGGCCCAAATTCAGGAGACAACTGATTTGAACAGCGAATTGGCGACGGAGCATAGCAGTAGTGGGGCAAATACGGTTCAGATGGTTCATCAAACCTCTCAAGCTAGCTTTCCGGACACACCTACCAGCGAGGAACCGTTTGTGTCCAGGTACGTATTTTGTTTAATTATTCTCTATTTTAGTGGAACACTGTTTTGTCTAGATTTTTAACTGATTTCACGCCTGAACGAATACTGGGCAAAGGAGGCTTTGGTATGGTCTTTGAGGCAACTAACAGACTCGATGAAACGCCTTATGCAATTAAACGCATCACTTTCCTCAGCAGGTACTTTCTCTCCACTAGCCATGACTGGATGCAAGTTTGAAAACAGTATCTGCCTTGTTTACAAAGTTACCACAATCGTGGATACTTGCCGGTTGCTAGGTATTCTTACTGATAACCATTCCACTTTCGTTCTGGTACCGATGAAACTAAATTTTATTGAGTACCTCACGCTCGTGATTTGTAAAAGGTAATACATAGATTTCGGAGCGCTAAAACAAGTCTCCTTGAACGATACATGCGTAGGTACTCGATGAACTGGATACCACTATTGTATTCAGACAGGGTAACTTGTCAGTCGATGATGCGCAGCGCACCCCTTTGTGCAATCGACTTGAAACTTTAACTAACAGTCAAGCCTAGTACCGGGGCCATGGTGTTACTTGACTTTACAGTAGTGCGGTACCGGTACCAAGCCCGTTTTTATTTTCCTGACTGACTGACTACCGTACAAACAGATTTTAGTGAGACGGCTAAAGAAAAAGTGACCAGGGAAGTAAAGGCATTGGCCAAGCTGGAGCATGTGGGTATTGTCAGATATTATCAGTGCTGGCTTGAATCGCCGCCGATCGGTTGGCAAGAAGCGACAGATGAACGCGTTTTTAAAAGCTGGTAGGTACTGTAAATCACTTTCATTTCGTCGGCAGCACAAATTTGACAGTTCGTCTGCACTAAATTTCATCCGACAAGGGCTGCCGACGAATATTAAGAGTCGGTCTCTGAACCGATCGAGTCTCAGTATTCAGACCCCAAATTTGAAACTTTAGGCTAGAGAGCTGTAAGTTGGTACACTAATACATACTTATGAGTTGTCTTTCGGCCCCAAAGGATTAGTGGATTTGACGCTCCAATCCCGAGATACAGCCTTCTGAAAATCGGCCTGCTTAACTATGGGACCAAAATTTCAAACTCGAATTTCTAACCTACCAGCTGAAGTTTGAAGATAAAAATTTGGGTTTTTGCGTACCTTTTGGAGTACTTTAAGAATCTGCAGTCCAATTTTGTTTTGGAATAAAAAAATTTTTTTTCGACCTCTTTGGTGGGCCATAACTCGGCTGCAACCCCCCCTAGAGGCGCTTTTTTATTTCATAACTTTGTAGTGCTTTTTATAAGCTTCATTTTGGTATAGAATATGGTACGATTGCTGGTGGCCAATCCAGTGAAAATTGGCCTCAAATGTCACGAACTCGAAAAATTTGCATGTTTCACTATAGACATAATTTTCCAAATCGAATTTTTGACTTAATGAACGGAGTTGAGATGTGAAAATTTGGGTTTCCAGAGTACTTTCAGTGTGCTTTCGGAATATTTAGTGGATTTAGAATTTCGAGGAAAAAAATATTTTTTCGACCTCTTTGGCGCGCCATAACTCGGCTGCAACCCCCCCTAGAGGCGCTTTTTTATTTCATAACTTTGTAGCGATTTTTATAAGCTTCATTTTGGTATAGAATATGGTGCGATTGCTGGTGGCCAATCCAGTGAAAATTGGCCTCAAATGTTGAGAACTCATAAAAATTTGGTCTTCCAAATGAGGGAATTTTTCGAGTTTGTAACCTATGAGGCCAATTTTAACTGGATTGGCCACGAGCAATCGTACCATATTCTATACCAAAATGAAGCTTATAAAAATCGCTACAAAGTTATGAAATAAAAAAGCGCCTCTAGGGGGGATTCCAGCAGAGTTATGGCCTGCCAAAGAGGTCGAAAAAATATTTTTTTCCTCGAAATTCTAAATCCACTAAATATTCCGAAAGCACACTGAAAGTACTCTGGAAACCCAAATTTTCACATCTCAACTCCGTTCATTAAGTCAGAAATTCGATTTGGAAAATTATGTCTATAGTGAAACATGCGAATTTTTCGAGTTCGTGACATTTGAGGCCAATTTTCACTGGATTGGCCACCAGCAATCGTACCTTATTCTATACCAAAATGAAGCTTATAAAAAGCACTACAAAGTTATGAAATAAAAAAGCGCCTCTAGGGGGGGTTGCAGCCGAGTTATGGCCCACCAAAGAGGTCGAAAAAAAATTTTTTTATTCCAAAACAAAATTGGACTGCAGATTCTTAAAGTACTCCAAAAGTTACGCAAAAACCCAAATTTTTATCTTCAAACTCCAGCTGGTAGGTTAGAAATTCGAGTTTGAAATTTTGGTCCCATAGTTAAGCAGGCCGATTTTCAGAAGGCTGTATCTCGGGATTGGAGCGTCAAATCCACTAATCCTTTGGGGCCGAAAGACAACTCATAAGTATGTATTAGTGCACCAACTTACAGCTCTCTAGCCCAAAGTTTCAATTTTGGGGTCTGAATAGGGCAAAGAGCCAAGACTCGATCAGTTCAGAGACTGACTCTTAATCGCTATCCCTGTCTATGCCGATCCGATCTGTATTCCAGTGTGACCAGTGCAGATGTGTCAAGCAGTCTGCTGTCTACTGCCGAGCCAACTGACTACGTTCTAAAAGCACCGAACAAATTGGACGACGAATCTTTACTGAACGACTTGAATCGCAATATTCTCGGCTCTGACTTACTCTCCCAAGGCGATAACAGCGTCACAGCTGCATCTGTTTCAAGCGTGTCGTCGATAGGCGAGCAGAGGTTGGAGGACTCGTTCGATATCGTATTTGAGAGTGACACGAGCAAGGCAGAGTCGAGTGTGGCCTTCGAACAGAGCAGCAGTCTAAGGGACGACAGTCTGGTCGATCTGATTTCTCCCCAGCCTTTTACGCGCACTCGCAAAAAGCAGGAAACGCGTGACATGGAGTTGCAGGCCGAACCGACGCAGCGACGCATTTACTTGTACATACAGATGCAGGTACGTACAGTCCCGCTCTCAAACAGCTCGACCAACAGCCAGAATTGGACCAATTTGCCAACAAGACCGACCGGTGCGCCAGGTCAGCAACTCGTCCAACAATACAGTTGCGCTTTTAATGGGCTAGGGACGGACAAGACCAGGAACCGGCCAACTTTTTGACGCGGTCAACTCACCAACACTAATTACACCGCGGCCGGCACCCCTCAAACAGCACCAATAAAGGCGTGAAAAGGATCCTTGGCTGTTGGCCCAAGTCTGGTCCAATTCTAGCAGTTGGTCGAGCTGTTTGAGAGCGGGACTCTAAGTGAGGCTGGTTTCTGCTCCAACAACATGTTTGCAGCTTTGTAAAAGCACGCTGCAGCACTGGTTGCAACAAAACAGCTCAGTAGAGTCTCGATGTCGGGTACAGATGCTGGACTGGTTCAGTCAGATACTGAACGCCGTTAAGTATTTTCACCAGTGCGCGCTTATTCATAGAGATCTGAAGGTAACCTATCGATATTCTATTGATGTTTTCCTCAGTGCCAAAAGTGTGTTGTTGATTTTAGCCTTCCAACATATTCTTTGCTCAGAATAACAAGTTGAAGATTGGCGACTTTGGTCTGGTCACAACGATAGCTGATTCGACAGGCTCCGCTGGTGTCGACCATTCCAATTCGCACTCCCACGCTTCCTACACCGACAATGTCGGCACCTGGCTCTACATGAGTCCTGAACAGGTAACTGTGTCTACTGAGGCCGAATTACTCTGTTTTGTTCCAGATCAATCGCAAGTCGTACACTTTTAAAGTGGACATTTACTCGTTGGGCTTGATTTTGGTTGAACTGCTGGTTCCGTTCGCCACTCAGATGGAGCGGTTTCGAACGCTGGAAGCTGCCAGAAGCCGAAAACTGTCCAGTATCGTTGGCTTGAATGAACGAGATGTAGCTGATTCTCACCTTACTTTTGCTTCTTTGCTACAGTATTATTTGCTTAGATACAACTGATTGAGAGGTTACTGGATCATGATCCGCAAAAACGGCCTACCTGTGATCAAATCGAACTAATTCTAAAAGAACACTGTGATATTTTAAACGTTGCGCACTAACGGATGCCTTCCTGCCGCGATACTCTAAAGATTATATTATGTAAAATAGTACGTACGTACGGAGATAGTACACAGAATGGAAATAAACTCTAAAGCCTGCTTGGCTTTTTCGACCGGTTGTTTGTTGTTGCCACATACAATGTACTATATACATTTTAGCTGATTGTGCTTTTTGTGCGTTCGTTGGTTTGCTTGCATGTTTCTGGTCGTTTCCCCCGTCTTGGAAACCGAAGCAGGACTATTAGACGACGCCGATTAGGCGTTGGTACTATTAGGCGAAAAATAAGGCAAACAATACCATTTAGGCGGCCAGTACTAATGAGATACAATACATAGTGTTGCTACTCAGGTGTACATGTTATGCAAATTCCTGCTCCCAGAGGCGTAGGTATTTGAACTGTCAAATAGACAATTACCATTATCAGTCTTTTGGTCGCCTACTCGTGGCCGTCGCGGCAGTTTTAGTGAGTGAACATGGCAGTAAGAAACTGGCACATGATGGTTATACGTATGTTTTTTATGTAAGAAGCAAAAGTGATCCAGACATTAAATTCTGGCGATGTCATCGAAAAAACAAGCCTGTCTGTCGACGCCGATTGTGGATCACCATCGCTCAAGATGAGAACGGAGTGTTTGTCGAACAGTGACGTCAATACGAACGCTAGTTGCCGGTCACGAACCACCGTGCAAACGACGCAAGTACAGACAGGCTGATGAACGCATTTTGCGGTTGGTGCACGGCTTTCAACCGGGACGGCGTACTTCGTATGTCCTCCTGAGGACGCTGTATTGCCAAAGCAATTCGCTGAATAATAGAAGAAGAAGAAGAAGGAAACGAGTTGGAGTTTATTCGCGGTATAGCGCGCAATGTTGAAATGAATCCTTAAAATTGTATTCAGCTTTTGTTGATATTTTGAAGATTTAAATCGATATTTTGTACACTGATATTGTTGTGCTTTATTGATAACGTACGTTGACGTATGGATCTGTATAAAAAATTTCCTGGCGCCTAATAGTACCGTCGCCTAATAGTAACGTACCGCTTGGAAACAAACTGCCTGTAAAACGTTTGTTTTCCTAGACATTCCCAAACGAATTCAAACACTGTTCCGACCAGGTATCTTGAATATGTAAATGTATCATCATGCGTATGCAATACATCAAGCATGAATATTATTCTTCATTTGCAGTTATAAAGCTTATTTTTATAGACGCTTTTT
Organism: Sabatieria punctata; assembly: GCA_030248155.1. Lineage (NCBI taxonomy): Eukaryota > Metazoa > Nematoda > Chromadorea > Araeolaimida > Comesomatidae > Sabatieria > Sabatieria punctata. The sequence goes on along the minus strand of JASANB010003004.1, from coordinate 53,752 downwards.
CTGAGATAATTCAAGGTCCCTATTTGGTCACCGTCAGATTCACGGATTTCAATGATACTTTAATAGTAATTGATGAAAAACCATGATGTGGAAAGTATCAGCCCGATCGGCCAGCTGGGCACCTGCCTGAAGTGACTGGCCCAGAGCGAAATTTGCACATTCGGCTCCTTCAATCGAGTAACTGTATCTTGCCAGCTCTTATGGTTGGATGGATTGTTCGGGCGGGGCCGTCGTTGCCCCTGCGTTAGGCCACACTGCGGGCCAATCACGCACATCCATATCCTGCCCTTCCTTGGCTACAGCCGACTAGCCGGCACACATGTTCGGTGTCGGCCTGGCCGGGTCGCAGTGTTAGCTGTCCCCGTTCCCATAGGTTCCAACGCACGTGTGGTTGTTATTGTAGCTTTAGGCGCAACGGCAGCTCCATTCGGTTCCCATTTACCGCGACTCGCTGTCACCAGCTTTCGGTGGCTTGGGTTGGGCTTTGTGCCCACGCCCAACTCTTTGCAGCAAGAAACATGCCCCGCAGGGGAGCCGAATTTTATTAATGTAAAATGTAAGTTTATCCGACACGAATATGCAATACTGAACGAACGGACCAGACGGAGGGCTGGGCCGTTAGCCGGCTACAAAGCCCTGCCCGTGAGATGCTTAGTAATGTCCAAGTTTTGGACATTTTGACGGAAACTGGAGACTGTGCGACAATTAACAAGTTCAGAAGGAAGACCATTCCAAACATGAATGATTTGGTTAGCAAAGAAAAGAAGTTTTTAACCACACAATTTCAAGAGGTGCGAGTCAGGCCAAAAGTGCGCTGATTAATCATGTGAAGTCACAGCACAAAGACACGTCCGCGTATGTACAGTATCCTCGAATTATCCGCCGCATGGTGGAGATTTCATAAAAAACTTGCCCCTAAGCCTGAGCCTAGCGTAAGCCTAAAACCGAAGGTAAAAGTTGGGTTTGACAGCGGGTTGGACGAATGGGCCTTTTCAATTATCCGCCATATGTGGCAGCTAACAGGAGGATATTTACGCGCGAATCCACAAAGACGCATACAGAAAGTTGGAGGACGGGAGCATCCAGTACTACTACTGGAAGCACCGGAGCTGGCAGCTTAGGCATACAGCTTACATTGGATGAATCGTTTGAAAAGATAGGTGGGGTACATAAAACAAACGCTTAGGTAAAGAAGTGGAAAGCTGACAATGTAGTCTACTGGGAACTGAAAAGGCTAACTGAATATTTTTGATTATTATTAAGTCAAACCGTGAAGTTCATCAATTTTTTGTGTGAATAGTCGTTGTTTGCCAAAATTTTACCATAGGAAATGAACGAAGAGAAGTAAAAGAAGAAATATCTAGGTGATTTCTGCACAAATTTAAGCAAAACAGTGCAATTTTAAGGGTTTTGCAATATTCGGTATTATTCGGTTTGAAAAATACCGAATTCGAATAGTACTAGTAACCGAATTATTCGGTTCACACCGAATAATACCGAACTTCAGTTGCATCCCTAGGTCCTACGCCTGAAATCATTTTCAGCAGAGGTAAGCAGCATAGATTTCGCGCCTACGCGGTCGCATCGCGCCTACGTGTTCGCGATCGCGCCCACGTAGGCGCAATTACGTTGCAGCGCATGGTCGCTCAGCTGACTACCGCCGAGCCGCCGAGTGGAGTATTTTTGGTGTTATATATTCTTGGTATTGGTTGGTTTAATAGTTGTTGTTCTGTTTTGTTGATATTTTGTTGTAACCTGATATAATTAAAGTATAGTCATCTAGTTACAAAAATATCCCTCTTGCCGGCACAGTTGGTGTAGTGGTTTATGCCGCATGGCCACTGTGCGCGATGTCGTGCGCTCATCCTCTCGGCGCGGCAAGTTTCTTGCCGCAAAGAGTTGGTCGTCGGCATAAAGCTCCACCCAGGCCACCGAAAGCTCGTGACAGCTAGTAGGTAAAATGGGAACCGACTGGATCTGCCGTTGCACCGAAGCCACTCCACAAAGCATGCCGCGTTGAGAAGAAGATCTACGATGTCAGAAGCTGCCTGAGAAACCAACTATGCCGGGAGCCCTCTGGCATATGGGGCACCGGCGACCGTCGGGAGCTGTCAGCATCATGGCATCGACACGCCGGCCGCCCTCCTGGTGACCGGCGCCCAGCAGAATGGCTAGGAGTGGCTGGCAGTGAAAGGAGGGCAACGTCCGAGATGACGAATCACGGGGGCAGCGGAATAGACCTCGAGTCTGATCGCAGGCCGTAAGGCCCCCCGCACATCGGATCGGAATATCCCTCTTTCAGACCGGCTAACACCACTTGAGACGGTCAACACCAGTACAAAAGATGGAACACCTCTTTTAGACCGGCAAACATCACTTTCAGACAATCAACACCAGTACAAAAGATGGATCACCTCTTTTAGACTGGCGAACACCACTTTCAGACAATCAACACCAGTACAAAAGATGGATCACCTCTTTTAGACCGGTGAACACCACTTTTAGACAGTCAACACCAGTACCAAAGATGGAACACCACTTTCAGACAATCAACACCAGTACAAAAGATGGATCACCTCTTTTAGACCGGCGAACACCACTTTTAGACAGTCAACACCAGTACAAAAGATGGATCACCTCTTTTAGACCGGCGAACACCACTTTTAGACAGTCAACACCAGTACCAAAGATGGAACACCACTTTCAGACAATCAACACCAATACAAAAGATGGATCACCTCTTTTAGACCGGCGAACACCACTTTCAGACAATCAACACCAGTACAAAAGATGGATCACCTCTTTTAGACCGGCGAACATCACTTTTAGACAATCAGCACCAGTACAAAATATGGATCACCTCTTTTAGACCGGCGAACGCCACTTTCAGACAATCAACACCAGTACAAAAGATGGATCACCTCTTTTAGACCGGCGAACACCACTTTTAGACAGTCAACACCAGTACAAAAGATGGATCACCTCTTTTAGACCGGCGAACACCACTTTTAGACAGTCAACACCAGTACAAAAGATGGATCACCTCTTTTAGACCGGCGAACACCACTTTCAGACAATCAACACCAGTACAAAAGATGGATCACCTCTTTTAGACCGGCGAACACCACTTTCAGACAATCAGCACCAGTACAAAATATGGATCACCTCTTTTAGACCGGCGAACGCCACTTTCAGACAATCAACACCAGTACAAAAGATGGATCACCTCTTTTAGACCGGCAAACATCACTTTTAGACAATCAGCACCAGTACAAAAGATGGATCACCTCTTTTAGACCGGCGAACACCACTTTCAGACAATCAACACCAGTACAAAAGATGGATCACCTCTTTTAGACCGGCGAACATCACTTTTAGTCAATCAGCACCAGTACAAAAGATGGATCACCTCTTTTAGACCGGCGAACACCACTTTCAGACAATCAACTCCAGTACAAAAGATGGATCACCTCTTTTAGACCGGCGAACACCACTTTCAGACAATCAACACCAGTACAAAAGATGGAACATCTCTTTTAGACCGGCGAACACCACTTTTAGACAGTCAACACCAGTACCAAAGATGGAACACCACTTTCAGACAATCAACACCAGTACAAAAGATGGATCACCTCTTTTAGACCGGCGAACACCACTTTCAGACAATCAACACCAGTACAAAAGATGGATCACCTCTTTTAGACCGGCGAACATCACTTTTAGACAATCAGCACCAGTACAAAATATGGATCACCTCTTTTAGACCGGCGAACGCCACTTTCAGACAATCAACACCAGTACAAAAGATGGATCACCTCTTTTAGACCGGCGAACATCACTTTTAGACAATCAGCACCAGTACAAAATATGGATCACCTCTTTTAGACCGGCGAACGCCACTTTCAGACAATCAACACCAGTACAAAAGATGGATCACCTCTTTTAGACCGGCGAACACCACTTTTAGACAGTCAACACCAGTACAAAAGATGGATCACCTCTTTTAGACCGGTGAACACCACTTTTAGACAGTCAACACCAGTACAAAAGATGGATCACCTCTTTTAGACCGGCGAACACCACTTTCAGACAATCAACACCAGTACAAAAGATGGATCACCTCTTTTAGACCGGCGAACACCACTTTCAGACAATCAGCACCAGTACAAAATATGGATCACCTCTTTTAGACCGGCGAACGCCACTTTCAGACAATCAACACCAGTACAAAAGATGGATCACCTCTTTTAGACCGGCAAACATCACTTTTAGACAATCAGCACCAGTACAAAAGATGGATCACCTCTTTTAGACCGGCGAACACCACTTTCAGACAATCAACACCAGTACAAAAGATGGATCACCTCTTTTAGACCGGCGAACATCACTTTTAGTCAATCAGCACCAGTACAAAAGATGGATCACCTCTTTTAGACCGGCGAACACCACTTTCAGACAATCAACTCCAGTACAAAAGATGGATCACCTCTTTTAGACCGGCGAACACCACTTTCAGACAATCAACACCACTACAAAAGATGGAACATCTCTTTTAGACCGGCGAACACCACTTTTAGACAGTCAACACCAGTACCAAAGATGGAACACCACTTTCAGACAATCAACACCAGTACAAAAGATGGATCACCTCTTTTAGACCGGCGAACACCACTTTCAGACAATCAACACCAGTACAAAAGATGGATCACCTCTTTTAGACCGGCGAACATCACTTTTAGACAATCAGCGCCAGTACAAAAGATGGATCACCTCTTTTAGACCGGCGAACATCACTTTCAGACAATCAACACCAGTACAAAAGATGGATCACCTCTTTTAGACCGGCGAACACCACTTTCAGACAATCAACACCGGTACAAAAGATGGAACACCTCTTTTAGACCGGCGAACACCACTTTTAGACAGTCAACACCAGTACCAAAGATGGAACACCACTTTCAGACAATCAACACCAGTACAAAAGATGGATCACCTCTTTTAGACCGGCGAACACCACTTTCAGACAATCAACACCAGTACAAAAGATGGATCACCTCTTTTAGACCGGCGAACATCACTTTTAGACAATCAGCACCAGTACAAAATATGGATCACCTCTTTTAGACCGGCGAACATCACTTTTAGACAATCAGCACCAGTACAAAATATGGATCACCTCTTTTAGACCGGCGAACATCACTTTTAGACAATCAGCACCAGTACAAAATATGGATCACCTCTTTTAGACTGGCGAACACCACTTTCAGACAATCAACACCAGTACAAAAGATGGATCACCTCTTTTAGACCGGCGAACACCACTTTCAGACAATCAACACCAGTACAAAAGATGGATCACCTCTTTTAGACCGGCGAACATCACTTTTAGACAATCAGCACCAGTACAAAAGATGGATCACCTCTTTTAGACCGGCGAACGCCACTTTTAGACAATCAGCACCAGTACAAAAGATGGATCACCTCTTTTAGACCGGCGAACACCACTTTCAGACAATCAACACCAGTACAAAAGATGGATCACCTCTTTTAGACCGGCGAACATCACTTTTAGACAATCAGCACCAGTACAAAAGATGGATCACCTCTTTTAGACCGGCCGGCGAACGCCACTTTCAGACTGTCAACAACACCAGTACAAAAGATGGATCACCTCTTTTAGACCGGCAAACACCACTTTTAGACAATCAACACCAGTATAAAAGACGGATCAATTCTTTTAGACCGGCGAACACCACTTTTATACAATTAACACCAGTACAAAAGATGGAACGCCTCTTTTAGACCAGTGAACACCACTTAAGACAGTCAACACCAACTGCAGTCATGGGAACACGACTTTAGTTTTCAAATGACTGCTACTTGCTCTATTTGAGCGAACAGGTTTCTAAAAGGTTTATTACAACGCACATGTACACCGGACAGACCAGTAAAGAACCCATAAAGGGCCACATGCGAGGCAATCACCGGGGTCGAACCCCTCCTCCCCTACTATGTGTCTAACGCTGGGTGCATGGCAGGCAAAGTTGCTACCACTACACCACAGACGCAGACAAACAGCCATGTTTTGCAGTTTTTCCTTTTGTTCCAAATATTTTTAAATTCGTTTTAGGCCGCAAACTTTATGTTCCAACTTTATAAAGGCCTTCAATGGAGCAAAGCCACTCCTTGACTGGGTATTCTTACACAACTCTTTTGGTCCAATGGACATCGAGCTGCCTGGTACCTGCCAAACCAACTCATCACTAACCCATTTAACATAAAACTGATCTCACAGTGTACTGTAGTTTAGCCCGTTATGAGAAGAGAAAATCCTTAAGAAAACCGACTAGGTATCAATAGCTAAACCAGATGTTATGGACCAATCTTGCTGCATGCATTTTGATCGATTTCCCGATATTGCCGGTATTTCCCGCTGTTTTCATTTCCTGGTAATCCCGGTTTTCCCGAATGCCGGTATTTCGCTCCAGGTTGCATCACTAGAACACCAGTACCAAAGATGGAACACCACTTTTAGACAGTCAACACCAACTGCAGTCATGGGAACACCTCTTATAGACAGTCAACACCAACTGCAGTCATGGGAACACCTCTTATAGACAGTCAACACCAACTGCAGTCATGGGAACACCTCTTATAGACAGTCAACACCAACTGGAAAGATGGGAACACCAGTTTTAGACTAGCGAAAACTCTTTTACTCGCTGAAAAACAAAAATAAGAGATAATTTTCTTCAAATTTTGTTCGGCAGAGCGTCGATTGCGTCAAATACACCAGCCATTGGAAAACTCACGCGCAACATCCGTATCGATGGTTAAAGGAAGGCACCCTCTTATGGGCGTCCAGTATCTACAGTGGCCCATGGTTGGTAATGCAGCGTAGCCGCACCCAGTCCGAACGAAGAATGAATTTTAACAGCGCGCAGCGCAAACAGCAGTTCCGTTCTAAAGCAAGAAATGAGTTGAATTTGCTTTTTCAGCAGCTTGGGCACAGTATGGCGAACTAACCGCCTGTGCGTGTAGGTGGTAGTGGATTCAGAAATTTGCACGGCGGCAACGGTCGAGCTCAGGTATGATGAGTCATTCTCACTGCGCAGATATGTAAATGTAGGCCTATTTAATGTAGGTATCTAAATCCGATCCGATCCGCCTGTTTGTAATTGAATGATTGTAATGTTAATTGTAGTGTTTTAGCTATTTGTCCGGGTACCGACGGTTGCGAGTACATGTAACAAGACAGATTGATGTCGTGGGAAGTGTACATAAGTTCGTGGGTTCAAGAGAAGACCCGACCGAAACCGCTCAAGGTATCTTCTGCGAATCTGCTGCCTGAGATTTTTTCAATACGGTACACTGCAGTCATGAGCAACCCTGGAGTTTACCTATACCCTACCTACGCCTAAACTTAGACAGCCAACATCGATTGCTTCCTTGCAAAATATTGATTATATCGATTAATTAATACCCCCCTTAACAGGATAAATTTTTTTCTATTTTTTCTAAGTTTATAAGTTAAGTTTATCCCCGCTTAAAATTTTGGTAAAAGTCACTTCCGACTCCGAGGGCGGATTTTCAAAAAGTTGAAAATCGCTGTTAACCCGTCAATTTTTCTCTAAAATTTCAGAAATTAAACAGCGAAGCGAATTCTCGACGGCAGAAGGAGCTTTAGCCAGCGACAGCGAGCGTAAACACCTGATGTCCCCGGTCTATGTTTGAAAATTATGCTATCCACTTGGAAATTAGTCGCCGTTTTTATCTCTAGCCAAAAATCGCTAATTAGAACTGCCCAACTTTGGGAGTTTTCTCAGGTGACGGAAAACCGACGAGTTGCGTTGGTTCTGAGGGAAGGTTTTGTAGAATTTCAATCTCCGAAAAAAATTCGATCCTAGGAGGAGCTGAGATCCCAATCATGCGTGTTGTGCGCATTGGTATAAAGAAGAATTCCCCTTTGGATGAGTTCTGAGAAAGGAGCTGAAATTAAAAGTCACGTGAATGTCGGCTGTGGTTAGCTTTCCAGTTCACTGTTTCCGATCTTTTATTCAAATCAATGAAGCAAGGTGGAACACTCATTGAAGTGACTCATGCCTTTGCAATTTGGTTTAGAAATTGCTTATCGGCGATTTTATTTTGATTACTCGTTAGGTACCTGAATCACGCCGTCATTCTTCTAAGTGACACCTGTTACGTCAGGCTGCCACCTTCTTTTGAGGTTTGGTTGACTCACTCAGTCTTTTAGACTACGTGTGTAGGTTAATATTTTACAGAAGGCTACGTGCGGCCCTGATTTATGGTGTGTGTTATGCGTTCACAACGACAGAGTGCCCCATCTCGAATGGTATGCAAACGAACAGGTAATAATGCTTCAGTGCTGCCACCAGATCAGTAGAGTTTTCTCTTTTAGCACGTTATGTCGCATCGTCCTCTGAAAGTGTTGGATTTGCTGGACTGTGCCTATGTGAGCGCAACAATTGAGGACGATCGTACATTTATTGTTGGCTTCAAAGACTCCTGTCGTCCTTTTTTGGAATTGGCCGCCTTAACCAAGTACGCTGACTGGTTGCTGTTATTTTTAGCTTAATCGTATCTGCTTTTCCTTAGACGTGAGCGAGATCAGTGGCTGACCATGCTTACATCGCGACTTACTGAGTTAGGCTGCCTAGACGTAAGTTGTTTGTTAACGTAGTGTCGTCCGCCGAAGAGGAGGGGGTCGTGTGGTAAAATCGCTAGGGCTACAAAATCGTACAAAATCTGGGTTGAACTACAGGTAAATAGCTGTTTTATAGACAATTGAAGCGTTCTGACGAAGAAATGCCCAGTCCGCTTTTTGAAAGAAATGAGTTCTACTCGGAAGCACAATCCTCTAACTACAGACATGTTCAACACAAATTATTTCATCTGAAAACATTCTATATCATAAGTTATAGCATCGCAATTTTTAAATAGTGCTCGAAATTCAGTTGAAGAAAAACCTAAGTCCAAATCATACATAGTATAGACGAGTTCTCAAACGCCGAAATGAATCACGGATGTTATACTACAATTCGAAGAAACTACGCAGTGATCGGGCTGCTTAACAAATTAATCTAAATTTTGAATTTGATGTTCTGGCCTACTAATCGGAATTTAGACATAAAAATCGGGGATTTTAGAATGCTTTTGGACTACTTTTTGCATTGGTCAAATTGCGTTTTTCAAGAAAAAGATTTTCTACCCCAATTCCGACCCCCAGAACTTATCTGTAACACCAAAATCCATGCTTTTTATTTCAGATTATTGTAGCGCTATTCAATTATTGAAGCGCTGCAGATTAATCAAGCCTACTAGTGATACTGCTCTGTTTTTTCTTCTGAACTTTTTAAATATGTGAAAATGGATTTAGGCTGTTTTAAGATCCACCAAGTCCACCATAACAAATTTTAAAAATATGAAAATCAGGAAACATGCGATTCCGGAAACTCAGGTGCAGAGTAGCACTGGCATGGGCCTCCTCTCTTTTGGCATAATACTCATTAGGGCACAGAATTTTACACTATATTATTTTAGGCTAGCCGAAAACTTTAAACGCGATTTTCTCGTTTCCGTTATTTATTCACTGAGGCATTTCTTCGTCTGAACGTTTCGATTTTACTACAAGAAGTTCTAATGGGAAAAACGATTAGGAGAAGAATCGGCGGAGTATAGACGTATTCTCGGGGGTTCTGGTTCGTAAGGTTTGGTCCTGGTCGGTGGTGGTTGTGGCAGTTCCGTGCAACCTCTACCTGTCCTTTTGACTGTGATTATTTTTAGAGCAATAGCAACTTGTACAGCCCCGTTCCGGCTCTCTTCTCCGACTTCGGAGAACAGGAGTCGGACGCTGCACCGTCGTCTTACTCGGGCAGTCCAGCTTTACATCCCCGATTGCCGCCGTTCCCCTTGAATCTGAACTCCAGTGTCCCGCTGCATCAACGGCACACCCAACGCAGTGTCAGCGTTCCGGCCACTTACGAGCCCATCCAACATTTCCAATCCGACCTACAGTCCAACAATATTTACGAGCACATATCGCAGGGTCTTAGACTTGATTCACGACACCAAAACGACTACGATTCTTCTGGTGGAAGCGCCGAAAGCCGTGATTCTAATTCTAACAACGGTATTATTTGCTTTTCTTTTTTGCTGCATTGCATAGCCTGATTTTTAGTCACCTTTTACTTAGATTGCATTTGTTTTTTTTTCTTGTTTGAGCACTGGTACTATTTTTTGACCGAATGTGCTTTGCGTTGTTTACAGTTTTCTGCGTAGTCAGTGCTATCTATGATGTTGCGCTGCTAGTTAGGTACCAATTCTCAGGGGAAATTCTCAAACAGCTATGTAACTGCTTGCAAACTTGGTTCATTTGCTATGCAAAAAACCTATCTTGCTCCTGTGGCAGGTGATAAGAAAGCCGTTTGAGAGGTCGGTTAAAAAGAAGTGAGGATGTGTTGATGCCGAGAGAAACAAGCAGCGTAGCAGAGAATGTTGGTCTAACTTTTTGCAGTTCTACATTTCCCATACGAATCAAGCACAGCAGGTGCAGTCGATCTGTGTCGACTAGTTGTGTGTACTGGTTTTTGCCTGCCTTGCCAATTGATTGCATAGGTTGGCGGCTATATTGCATTTGCGTCGTCTGTAAGCGGCTGCTCTCGTCTCTCTCGTGATTAGTTAGAGTGGTGAGAAACTGCTTTTCAGTCTCTCATTCACCTGCCCATTCGTCTCGCACCGAATCCAAGATGAAGCCTGCACCTCTGGCCGCCCCTCCACTGCCTCCACGACGCACCATCAGCCAAGAGTTGACGCCGCGACGATTCTCTGCAGACGACGACCTAACGCCTGTTTACGACGTGCTCTCGCCTAGATCAAATCCGTCCGCCGACAGCGGCCTGTACGACCGTTTGTCGCCGAGGTCTAAAACCACCGCTGCAGAAAACTCTCACCCCTCTCCTGTTCCTGAGCTGCCCAGCTCTGTGGCATCGACGTCGCAGAACGATAATGAGGAGCCTTACCAAAACATCAGTCGATCGCCGAGGAGGTAGGTCTTTTACTACCGATACCATGTATTATGGTATCGTAGTGTTGTTAGGCTCTTTTTTTAAAAAGCTTTTTTTTATAAAGCTTTTTTGAAGGCCCATTTCGAAATTTTTTTATTTTATTGACAGTATGGAAATTTTGGGGAAAATCTCTGAATTTAGCCTCAGATATACATTAGCAGCGCAGTTCTATCAATTTCATGCCTATTCTAAGCCTAAAAATAGGTTTTGAAGGGCAGCAGCCACTCTGTGAGCAATGCTGCAGGTAGAATGTCGACTCTCAGGCTGTAACACTATCTTTGTACCAAAGTATCAGCTTTTGTATTTAAAGTTGCTTCTGATGCATCCTTGGATCTCCTACAAGCTATATTTCATGCAAGGAAAAAATTTTGAAAAAAATTTCGAAATGAAAAATTTTCATAAAAAAACTTTTTGGCTTTAAAAAATTTTTTACAACTCTTCGGCCGACTTCTTGTGAGTTGATCGTATCCCCTATGGAGGAGGCATACGATACCGGTAGCATGTCGAGACATCCCTGACTGTGTGGTACCGGGAGACGCCCAGTTCGCCGCGAGCCGGTTCGCCGCAGGGTTATTCCGCCGCGGACCGGTTCGCCGCAGGAAATAATTTTTAAATTCGGTTTAGCAAGCGTACATGTATTGTGGCACCTTAGTATATGAATTTTTTTAAAGGTTAGTCTTGTTAGTAACCGGTAAGACGTGGGAAGGTCAACAGACAACAGAGCCTAAGACGCCCACACGCTAACACCTGTGTAGCGAGTAACAGACAAGCCTGACGCTGCAAGGTGGAGCGACGTAGGGAAGCAGGACGTGCGCTCCCGCGCGGACGTGAGCAGGGGTCCAATGTTACCGCCACCGGGGCATCTCCGCATACCCTTCGGGGTCAATGTAGAGTGTACTATAAATACGGCCCCTGGCTAGTCCCCAAATGGTAACACCTTTCGCGGGCACGCAGCTTGTTCCTGTTAGCTGCTATGTTTGTTGGCTTGTAGTGATGGGCTATGAGGCGCGCCCGACTCCTCATTGACAGATTAGACGGCCGCCTCAGACGACCACAGGTGGGTGAGAGGAGTGAGTGAGCGCTTAGAAGTTCAGCTGGCACACGCGCCACATGCTAGCCTACTTGCCATCGACTCCTCTTTGCGACAAACACTAGCCGCGCCAAGGGGGTGAACGTGTGCAGTCGCCTTGCTACACACGTACACAGCAGTCAGTGTCCTAACCACTTGACCAACTGTGTCGGCGAAAGCTTATTTTTTTAAAAACCTAACAGCACGACAGAGCCTTATGATAACTTTTGGCCTGACTTCATAATATTCCAGTCCCGACATGTTGTGCATTACGTACTGCACACTACCACATTCTCTTCACTTCGTATAATAAGCTACGTCTACGTAGTGCACACTAACACATTCACATACTAAGCTGCCACAGTACATGTACGCTTGCTAAACCGAATTTAAAAATTATTACCTGCGGCGAACCGGTCCGCGGCGGAATAACCCTGCGGCGAACTGGCTCGCGGCAAACCGGGCGCGGCGAACCGGTCGCGGCGAACTGACCCCAACCCGTGGTACCAGCACTTAGAGGAGTGAAACCTTGGTCCATCGATAGCGGACGTTTTGCCAGGCAGTGGCACTATAAAGAGTTTGCAGCCCAAAAACAGTGTGTATGGAGGAGGACTCTGCCTACCAGTACCACATGCCGGCCAAGCCAGTTGCTGTGACGGAGCTGGACCTGATAGCTGCCTTGCCGGTTCTTCCGCCCAGACCCAACAATTCTACGGGCGCCCCGAATTTGGACTCTCCAGTTCCTCTGCTGGTCGACTCGGATGCACCTCCTACCTTCGAGGCACCGGTTGCGCCTGTGGAAGAGTCGGACGGACTGGGACCGTTGCGACCCAGCAATATAAATTCGCGACTGACCACTACTGAGAACAGACCGGAATCTCGAGCCAGCACCATTTCTGTCGGATCGATAGCCTCCAATTGTGCTGTACGTAAATTGTCACTGAAAGAAAGGGAAGTGATGATGTTGAGGGACGAGATGGACTGTGATTCCATTGACGTCGGGCTGCCCATAAGAGAGGCTGTCGATGGACTGGCCTTGGTGCAGTTTGCGGGAGCGCTCTGGTAATTTTTGCTTTCGTTCCGTCAACGCACGAGTGTCCTCTGAACGATGCAAAAACGTTGCAGGGTGGCTGGATGGAACCAAAAGTGTTACAAACGAGTGTCGGCCGCATTCCACTTGGGAGATCGGATTGTGGCCATAAACAATAAACCAGTAGCGTCACTGGCTCAAGCTGAGATTGCATTCTACGACACAACGCCTGGATCTGATGTTAGTGCTCACGTTGTTTGTACGATGCGCTCAGCTCGGCTGTTAGCGTCGTTCAGTTTTCCTGATAGGATGCCATCCCCTTCTCCCCACTCGCCGACATCCTAACTTTGTAGGCTTGGTTTCAAACTTCCTTCCGTTCTGGTTTAAGCCTAGTTTAGGCTTTTATATAGGTACATTGTGAGTGAAATGGGCCAGGAATCCAAGGGACCTTTGCCACTTACTGTCGTGAAAGACACGAGCTTATAAGAGAGGAGGGGAGTAGTATTAATTATTGTACAAGGCTAGGTAACGCTATTGTTGAGCATTCATGTACAGATAGTAATATAGGCGCGATGTACTAGAACTAGCGAGGCCGCCATGACGTCATGTGGCGTCACTTTACTGCAAAGTAGGGGCGCGCCTCAATTCTTTCTAGAACTTTCTTTGCCTCGCCTCCTATTGGTAGGTGGGCGTGGCCTTCTAGAACTTTCCATGCATTGTATATAAGCGCCTACAATAATGTTACGTCACTGTTCTAGAACTTTCTAGAATATTCTGTTGAGCTATATAAGGGCCCAGCCCAACCATTGTGTATCCTCTGTTTCTGCCAACTATCCTCTGTTTCTACAAATGAGCCTCTGTTTCTACAGATCCTCTGTTACCAAGCTATCCTCTGTTAATTCCCAATTGCTGTGTCTGTGCAGCTCCTTCCCAATTGTTACTCTGTTGTTATTCCCGGATAAAGGGAACCTTCCCAAACCAAGGCTTCTGTTCCTGATCCACCGCAACATTTGGTAGCAGCGAGTGGTTACCAAGAGCATCCTGCTTCAAAGACTCAACTCAAGGAACTCAACTTCAATCAAGTATGGCAAAGGAACTCCTCAACTCTATCGCCACTATCAAAGAAGAAGTGATCAACATTCTCTCAGCTTCTGATGACCTGCTCAATCAGGAAGAGCCAGCTTCCATCAACATCGCCAAGCTCCAAATCAGGCTGAAGAGGAAGAGCACCACCCTGAAGAGGCTGTTGGAACAATTCATCAAGCTTGCCTCAAGTTCAAAGGAAGAGGATCCAAACTTCCAGCAGACCTCAGAGATGCTCTCCAAACTGGTCTCCAAGGCAGATGACACCCTGGATGACATGCAGATTCAACTGGACTTCAACGACAAGAAAGAACTGAAAGAAAAAGAGGCGCAAGAAAGAGAAGACCGCAAAGAACTGAAAAGGATGGAAGAAGAAACAAAGAGACTTCAAATCCAGGAAGAAACCAGAAGAGCAGAGTTTCAAATTCAAGAAGACACCAGAAAGGCCGAAATTCAAGAAACTACGAGGAAGGAACTTCAGGTGGCCCAACTTCAAGAAGAAACAAGACGACTGCAGATTCAAGAAAACATCAGGAAGGAACTGGAACTGGAGAGACTGGGAGCTGAAGACAAGGACAGTCAAAGAAGATTCGAACTTCAGATGAAACAAGAAGAGGACAGTCATCAGGAAAAACTGAATACATCTGTCCAGTCTACCGCAGCCAATGGAGCAACTGTCAAACTCCCAAAGCTCCAGCTACCCAAATTCGATGGATCCCTCCTCAAGTGGAAAGAATTCTGGGACTCATTCTCTGCAGCCATCCACGAAAATCCTGGACTGAAAGAGGTGGACAAGTTCAACTACCTGAAGTGCAACCTGGAAGGAAAGGCTAAGTATGCCCTGGAAGGTCTACAAATTACCAATGAGAACTACGACGTTGCTGTCAAGCTCCTCCAGGAAAGATTCGGCAACCATCGGCAAGTCATAGCTGCCCACTATGATGCTCTTACCAACCTGCCACCTTCTCCCAATGACCCTCTGAAACTTCGTGTCACCTATGACAAGATAGAAAAGGTCATTCGTTCACTGGAAGCGCTGGGAGAGAATGTGGAGAGCTCATTGCTCATCAGAGCAATTCAGTCCAAGCTACCAGAAGAAATCCTGCTGGAGCTAGAAAAGCAGAAGAGCCCAGAAGAAGAATGGACAACAGCAACGCTGAGGGACAAGCTGAAGTGGCTGGTACTGATGCAAGAATCAGTGAAACAACTTTCTGCTCACTCAACTCCTATCAAAAAGGATCTGCCCAAGCCAATTCAACATTATACAACTGAAGCCCTCTTTGCTGGACCAGCCCCGAAACCAACGAGGAACTGTATTTTCTGCAATGGCCTTCATTGGAATGATGAATGCCCCAATTTCAACACTGTGGAGGCAAGAAAACAGAGGATCAAGAGCTCCTGCTTCATCTGCTTCAAGAGGGATCACCTCAGCAAAGACTGTTCAAGCACCAAGAAATGCTTTCACTGCAAGAAAGTTATGGTGCACCATTCAAGCCTGTGTCCTGACAAATTCCCAAGAGGTCCCCTCACTCAAAGATTTCAACAAGGAAACTTCAACTTTCAAAAGGAGCCTGCTCAAATGGTTCAGGAGACAGCCCAAGAAACCAAAGCTCAAGAAGGAAGCCTATTGGCATTTGGAGACCGAGTTCTCATGCCAACTGCAACGACTGTCATCCTGAATCCACAAAAGCCAACTCAAGGCATCAAAGTTCGACTCCTGATGGATAGTGGAAGCCATCGCAGCTACATCTCATCCGATCTGGCCAAGAAGCTCCAGTTGAAGATGGGAAGAAAGGAGAAGATTGCCATTCTAACCTTTGGATGCTCAACTCCCAAGGTCATCGATGCTCAGGTGACCACCCTCAAGCTCAAGCTCAAAGATGGCAGCTTCTTCACCCTCAAAGCTCATGTTGTGCCCGATATTGCTGGCCTAATGGAGCGCAAACCAATGGATCTACAGCGCTACAAGCTGGTCCTCAACAAGTATTCTTTGGCTGACGATCTTCCACAAGAATCGGAGTCAACTCAACTCAAACTTCTCATCGGCAATGACTATTATGGTGACCTCATCCTGCCAAAGAAGATTCAACTGGACCAAGGACTATACCTGGTCAACTCCAAATTTGGATGGCTCACCACTGGAAGAGTCAAGCAAGACTCCAAGCAGCCAGCAGAGCCCAATCTGCTGTGCCTCAATCTCAAGCCGCTTCATGATGAGAAGAAAGAAGAATTCTCTTCTGCAAGCAAGGACACTCAAGTCCATTCCATGCCCAAACCAGATGGGCTCAAGAAAACTAAGCCGAATGGCGTCAAAGGATCAACAATTCAAGAACCTGATGTGCAAATGGCCATCACGGTCTTCAATCAAGCTGTTCCGATTCAAGACTGTCAGATCAGCAAAGGAACAGCCACAAAGAAGACAAAGAGGAACTACAAAGAACCAAGGAAAAAGAATCTACCTCCTCCAAGCAGCATTCCCCTCAAACCTTCAACCAAGAACAATGGCAAGAAGCCTTGTCTACTCCCGAAGAGGTCAAGAAGCAAGAGGACAAGGTACAAGCTCTTCGCTGGGGAGTGTCGTGAAAGACACGAGCTTATAAGAGAGGAGGGGAGTAGTATTAATTATTGTACAAGGCTAGGTAACGCTATTGTTGAGCATTCATGTACAGATAGTAATATAGGCGCGATGTACTAGAACTAGCGAGGCCGCCATGACGTCATGTGGCGTCACTTTACTGCAAAGTAGGGGCGCGCCTCAATTCTTTCTAGAACTTTCTTTGCCTCGCCTCCTATTGGTAGGTGGGCGTGGCCTTCTAGAACTTTCCATGCATTGTATATAAGCGCCTACAATAATGTTACGTCACTGTTCTAGAACTTTCTAGAATATTCTGTTGAGCTATATAAGGGCCCAGCCCAACCATTGTGTATCCTCTGTTTCTGCCAACTATCCTCTGTTTCTACAAATGAGCCTCTGTTTCTACAGATCCTCTGTTACCAAGCTATCCTCTGTTAATTCCCAATTGCTGTGTCTGTGCAGCTCCTTCCCAATTGTTACTCTGTTGTTATTCCCGGATAAAGGGAACCTTCCCAAACCAAGGCTTCTGTTCCTGATCCACCGCAACATTTAGGCGCTACAGAAAAACCGCTTCAGAAATCTTAGTCAGGCTATTTTGCTTTAAACATTCTATTGGAATTAAGTGTAATAATCTTCGGGTTGAGGTCAGACCCTCAGGACAGACATAGGCTAGCATTTCTGCTGAGGGGCGGTAAATTTTTATATCCTGAGTGGGTAGCGTTGGCTGAGGGTTGGTTGAGGGGTTGTTAAGCTAAAAAGTCTGATTTTTAACTGTATCAAGGTTTTTAGGCTTATTTTTGGCTAAAATAGGTTAAAACACGCTACATTAGGAGCTCATTTACACCTAATCTAGGCACACTTTTATCATGAGCGGGGTAGCGGCAGCCTGAGGGAGGTCAACCCCCTCAGCCCCCCTTTGTCCATGTCTGCCGGGGGGTGTCCTACATAGCTTGCAATGAAACTAGATTTGTCAAGGTACTGCTTGTAAGCCTGACGTTGGTTACTTGTTACGCGTTTTTATGTAGCTGAATTCCTAGGTTCTGATAGAAAGCATAGCGTAACTGTCAAAATTCAGTAAGTTTTACGCAATTCAGGTTCGGTTTCTTGTGCGACGTTTGCCTCAGGCCAAAGTGTTCGCGTTGAAACGCCAGAAGGAAGCCCAGGAGCTCGGTATCTACAGAGACGGAGGAAAGAATACAGTAAGACACCAATTTGTGAGCGTGCTTGGTATAGCGGTCAGCAGTTTTTTCTAGATTGTGGACATCGTGCACGAGAGTGTTGCTCACGTGGCCGGTCTAACCCCGTGCGGACCCAGTTTTTCTGATCCGAGCAAATTGGCACCCTGGGTAATCACAGAAATAAACGGTCGTCCGATGAACATTTTTGCCAGGAGCCACGAAGCCGCGCATCGCCTGAACGCCATCGGTCTGGACATTTCTGTCGTTGTACAACCGAAGGATTTGGTGAAGCTGCTCAAAGAACAACTGAAGCGCAAGAAAAACTGGAAGAACTATGTATTATAGACTGAAAATTGGTTCTCTCATGGTTTCTTGTATATTTTGCGTCGCTCTTGTCTGTATCCCCGAGTCACAACATTATTTGTCAAGATTCGAGTCAGGTATTTTCGATATACGCAGCTGTGCAGATAGAAGAGGCCTGCATACTTCGTAGCTGTGCCATTGGTGTTGCTGATTGATATTTTCTCAGTTCTTCAGAGATTGAATGAATCTGTGCAACCAAATTTTGCATAAATTTTGACAGTGTGGATGGCCCCTCCCGGAATTATCACATGGATCTAGTCCAAGCTCAAGTTTGCTTTTAAATGTTGTAAGCTTGGTTAACCCTCCGGAAATGACCACTCAAATCCGGGCATATCCCGGGTAAAAAAGATTCGGCGGAACGGCCGAACCAAACTGCCGAACGAACACCCGAACTATGTTCGAATTATGAAATGTTCGAAACAATATGAACGCTTATATGTTCCAATTGAAACTATGATGACCTCATTATCGAACCTATCAAAACGGGCATATAATGTGCAGAAATTGCCAAATGTTCGTCAACTAGTCTAAAATATTCTTGGGCATATTTTCCGAACACGTTCGGGTTAACTTTTTTCATTGTTCGGCTATTGGTTCGTGACCCCTATAGGGGTCCGGTTTTTTCCGGAGGGTTAATGGGTAACAGTTTTAAGTCTCGTTTTTCTTTTTGTCAGCATTCTTTTGCAATGGAGGCTTCCCAGCGGAAAGTTCAAACGGCAGTATCCGATATGATGGAAGATCTGGACAAAAACAAAATGCGTTCTATACAAGTAGGTGCTGTTTTTTGTCAGTGAACTTGCGCAGCGTTAGTTAATTGTCTAACTGAACCTTTTTCTTTTGCTGTGATGAGCTTGTAGGAAGAAAGTCTTAATTTTAGCGTGATATGCACAAATGTGCTGCGGAGTGTTGTGCCG
The DNA here is from genome assembly GCA_030248155.1 of Sabatieria punctata. NCBI lineage: Eukaryota > Metazoa > Nematoda > Chromadorea > Araeolaimida > Comesomatidae > Sabatieria > Sabatieria punctata. Next base: position 34,456 of record JASANB010003004.1, on the reverse strand, counting down.
ACAAATTGGCAAGTATGGATCAGGTGCACAGTTGTCTCCAGCACTGCAGTAGAAATATAGAGAAAGCACAGAAAGTCGTAGAGGCCGAAATGAACAATTTTCAGGTACTATTCATTTTCTGAAATGTTGAGCCCCTGACAAATGTATGCGAAATATGTACTGTACTGATTCAAATTTTTGAAAAAGTAGGGTTCAGGAAATTGCGAATTGCGCCCTTCCCAGTAGTCGAAGCGACCTGGGGGGAGTGCCACCATTCAATTCCATACAAAATTTCGCATTAGCAAAAGTGGTTTTTATGAAATTTAAAATTTCGACTGTCCAAGGTTGTAACGCTTCTGCAGACGACGACACTCAAATTTGTAGGTGTAGGTGTATACTGACAGCAGTATTTTAGGAGCGCTTAGTTCGGTGTTCACAGAATTGTCGCGACAAAGTCAGAGATGAAGTGAAGCCTGATTCGTCTGAAAAAGACATGCCCCGTTTTCAAGCCAAAATGGAGCAGTGTGTAGACAAGTGTGCCGATGAACACGTGCAGTTGCTTTCTAAGTTCAAATTGAACATTGAAGGCGGCTTAGATAAGCTGTCTTAGCCGGGCATCACTCATAGGTACCACTTGTCTAAATCAGGTAAACGTGCTTGTAGCCTGTAAGTCAAGTGATAAGCACGCACACGTACAGTAGGATAGAGATTTGATCAGATTCTCTGAAACTCTTTAGTAGCTGTAGTTAGTTGCATTCCAGAATAATAAAGTAGTACGTAATTGCGGATTTGTCTCTGTTTTCTCATGAACGTGTAGTCCTAAAACGCTCGTTACCTAAAGAACGTTCGGGTCGGGTACACATACAGTACGTTTATTTCGAAGTTTACTGAACAGACAGGTGTAGAGTTAGGAGGAGGGGTTCGCTTGCCCCCGTGACAGTCGAGGTCGAAGGGTTTGTCGTCGATCAGGTAGTACTCGCCGCGGGAGAACGGGTTCTTGCAGGAAGTGCAGACGAAGCAGTTCTGGTGCCAGTCTTTTCTCTCTCTTTCTTACCGCACGCGGCGGCGGCGCAACTTGTCTTCAACTTGGGTTGAACTTGTCTGCGTAAAGATTATTGCACACGAAACTTGTAATAGGGATGGGCAAGGTACGTCCGTGCTGCGCGGAAAAATACAAAAAGCGGTCAAATAATGGACCGTTTTACATGTAGTTGGGGGGCTTTGGGGGGTAACCCCAAGCCCGATTTTCGGCAACCCCCCCGAGCCGGATTTTGGTGGGTTTCTGAAACCTTATTTTGGGTTAAAACTGCTAAAATTCAGGGTTTCAAGACTTATAAACCGTAATTTAGGATTTCAAAAGCTCTAAATAGGGTTCCGGAACCCTAATTTGGGTTTCTGAAACCGTAAATAGGGTTCCGGAACCCTAATTTCGGTCTCTGAAACTCTTATTAGGGTTTCTGAAGCCCTAAATAGGGTTCCGGAACCCTGTTTTGGGTTTCAGTGAGCCTAAATAGGGTTTCTTGAGCCCCAAAATAGGGTTCTGGAACCCAGAAACTCTAACTGGGGTTTCTGAAGCCCTAAATAGGATTCCGGAGCCCTAATTTCCGTTTCTGGAGGCCCAAAATAGGGTTCCAGAACCCTAATTTGGGTTTCAGAGACCCAAAACAGGGTTTCGGAACCCTAATTAGGGTTTCAAAAGCTGTAAATAGGGTTTCAGAGGCCCTAAACAGGGTTTCAAAATTTCTAAATCGAATAAAATAGAGCTTTTTTGCGCGTTTTAAAGCAAAGACAGTTTTTTGCACGTTTTTAATAAAAAGTAGGATTTTCTGCACGTTTTAAAACAATAAATATTAAAGGGCATTTTTGCACTTCTGACAGCATTTTTAACCTATTTTTAGTCTTCAAAACCCTGTTTTGAGCCCAAAAAAGGTCGCTGAAACCCCTTTGGAAATAGTGCTGAAACCCTATTTGGGATCTGGAAACCCCCCAGCCGAAAACCCAGCTACATGTATGGGCTTTTTCGTGGATTTTTTCCGTGTTCCTGAATGTTGTGAAAAAACGACGAATTCGGCGAAAGGGTTTCAATTGGTTCTGAGTAGAGTAGACTTCAGGCTTTCGAATGATACAAGAATTGGTTCTCTGCTGGTTGCCGTTAATCTGACAAACTGCGTTGAAGTTTCTGCAACCCTTAATTTTTGCCATTCAGTCTTTTAATTTATGCACCGTTTACGATCATACTTTTTCGCATTCATTTTGCTGTGCATTCGCATTTTTTTAATAGATTTTAAACAGTCAAGTTGTTTTGCATCTTCTTAACTCGTGCCATAGAAAATCAGCCACCGCTGTAACGTGCGACCAAGTTCTGAACACTAATTTGCGCGACTTTACCCACGCGACTTTTAAAACCGCACTCCTATTCTTCATGTAATCAAGTGTAGTGCTTTGTGTAAATTGTCGAATCCGGTTGTGCTTTTGCCGTTTTAGCATAAATTTTTTCTTGTAGCACGAATCTGTTGCCCAATGCCCATAACTAAAAATGGTACCAAGTGCGCCATAGAAAGGTAGGCAGGGCACTCCATTGAAAGGTGCAGAGAAGGAGCATTTTGAGCCGACAGACAGAATTATGTAGTTGAGAGGGTCAGAATTGCTCAGTTGAGCCATCATTTCCCTCCGATAGTAGGCAGATGTCTTTTCACCGAAAACCGACTTCTCGAAACGTCTATGTGACAGTATTCCATGTAGCAGAATGTGCACTGAATGAAAGTTCCATCCGCCCTAATCAGACATACACGACAAGGCCTATTGCTTTTCTCTAGAGTGCGAACTGGTATTGGGTGTATTGGGTCCAGGTATTGGGATCATACATGTAGGAGGGGGGGGTTTTGGGGGGGTTTAGCCCCCCCCAGGCCCGATTTTCGGCAAAAAAACCCCCCCCAGCCGAATTCTGGGGGGGGTTTTTTCTGAAACCCTATTTTGGGTTACAAACTGCTAAAATTCAGGGTTTCAAGACTTATATACCGTAATTTAGCATTTCAAAAGCCCTAAATAGGGTTCCGGAACCCTAGTTAGGGTTTCAGAAACCCAAAGTAATGCCTCCGGAACCCTATTTAGGGTTTCAGAAACCCTAAATAGTGTTCCGAAACCCTGTTTTGGGTACCTGAAAGCCTAAATAGGGTTCCGGAGCCCTAATTTGGGTTTCAAAAGCCCTAAATAGGGTTCCGAAACCCTGTTTTGGGTTTCTGAAACCCTAAATAGGGTTCCGGAACCCTAATTTGGGTTTCTGAAACCCTAATTTGGGTTTCTGAAACCCTAAATAGGGTTCCGGAACCCTACTTTGGGTTTCAAAAACCCTAAATAGGGTTACGGAACCCTAATTTGGGTTTCACAGAGACTAAACAGGGTTTCTGGAGGCCCAAATAGGGTTCCGGAACCCTAATTTAGGTTTCACAGAGACTAAACAGGGTTTCTGGAGGCCCAAAGTAGGGTTCCGGAACCCTAATTTGGGTTTCTGAAACCCTAAATAGGGTTCTGAAACCCTAATTTGGGTTTCTGAAACCCTAAATAGGGTTCCGGAACCCTACTTTGGGTTTCAAAAACCCTAAATAGGGTTACGGAACCCTAATTTGGGTTTCACAGAGACTAAACAGGGTTTCTGGAGGCCCAAATAGGGTTCCGGAACCCTAATTTGGGTTTCACAGAGACTAAACAGGGTTTCTGGAGGCCCAAAGTAGGGTTCCGGAACCCTAATTTGGGTTTCAAAAGCCCTAAATAGGGTTCCGGAGCCCTAATTTGGGTCTCAAAAACCCTAAACAGGGTTTCAGTGCCCTAATTTTTGTTTCAAAATCTCTAAATAGGGTTCCAGATACGCATTTTAGCTCAATTCTGTCGAGTAAAATAGAGCTTTTTTGCATGTTTTAAAGCAAAAACATGTTTTTTGCACGTTTTTAATAAAAAATAGGATTTTCTGCACATTTTAAACCAATAAATAGGGTTTTATAGGGAATTTTTGCACTTCTGACAGGATTTTTACCGGATTTTTAGTCCTCAAAACCCTGTTTTGAGCCCAAAAAAAGGTCGCTAAAACCCACTTTTGGACACCAAAAAAAGGTCGCTGAAACCCCCTTTGGAAATAGTGCTGAAACCCTATTTTGGATCTGGAAAAAACCCCCCCCAGCCGAAAACCCAGCTACATGTATGATTGGGATTGGGTTTTTTATACCCCAATACCCAATACTAATTAGGACCTATAAAAATCGAAAAACTGAACTGAAAAACTGACCTGAAAAAATCGAAAATATTGACCGATGATTAGGTATAGAAAGCCGTTTTTGCGTTAATAAACTAAAGGTTAAGAATGTCTTATATTGTCCCCTTTTCCAAGTAGTACACTAGTAATTAGTGCAATTTCCCTGTTCTTACCGAAGATAAACGTTTGTGATTCAATTGAAATTTGTCATTTTAGTCATACAGAATGTACAATGTATTACTGCACCCAGGGGGGTGCGAATATGGTACACCCCTTTCCGGTGAGTACGAACAAAAAATCCGCCGAAAATGCTCTGTATTTTAACGCAAATTTTTAGAAATTCGGGTCGACCCCGTGCCCACTTCTCGCCCTCCCTGTCTGTCTGTGTGTGCATGCAGGCAGGCACGATTACCGTATACAAATATCGTTTCAGTGACGATGTGAGCGCGGCACCAAATAGTGTTTAGTGATTTACTAACTAAAATTTGTGCCGTCCAACAATCTCTGCTCCAAAATTTGCGCAGCTTCTGCTGTTGTTTGACTTACTATCGCTTTATGTGCAGCCATATTGTTGTGTAGCTACAAAATAACTGAGAAGTGACGCGATTTACCACAGAAAACTGTGCCTACGTTACCATGCAATGCGATTGTGCGTCAACTAGCGTCTTCTATAATAGACTGTATTGTTATGTCCAGTCCCTCGATCCTAGCAACCTTTGTCTCAAAGGCAACAGTTATCAGTGAATGCCTTGTAAGTCGATTGTAATTATGCACAGACTGCTGCTTCGTACCTTGTTTAATTCTTGATTCATAGGCACTCAATCTGGCGCGTGTTTTTAGAAGTAGATTTTGGTAGGTACGTGGCATCATCAAAATAAATATTTTGCTGTGGTCAGCTCTGGTTGGTGCAGCGCCTTGAGTTGAAGCAGAAGAATGCTTTCACCGTCCAAAGATCAGGCGACAGTGGATATAGGCGAGGAAGAGCAGCAAACTGATGGTATTGATGTTTTAGCGGCCTGCTGATCATACCTATGTACTCTGCTCTGACTCTGTGTCTGTTCAGCTGCGTGGTTTCCCAACGCTCATCTGTTGCCGGCAAAGGTAACGGTAGCCCGCGAATGGATCAGCCGTCGTCGCGAGGGATTGAAAAGCTGGCGCGAATTTTGCAAGACTGACAGGTTCCGGTTGCCTCCTGGACCAGCGATTGCTGGCAGAAGACTGGTCAGAAACGTGGAGTACTTCCAGTCCAACTATCTATGCGTCTTCATTGTCCTCTTTCTCTACTGCATGTACGTAGGTCAATCAGTGTACAAATGCTTCAGTCTATCAGTGCTGCTTCAGTCTCACCTCACCTATGTTGTTGGTAGCGCTGGCCAGTTGCTTTGGTTTGCTCTACATCATTCGAGCCAGAAATCAGGCCGGCAAACTGCGCCTTGGAGGCAAAGAACTCAGTCCAACCTACCAATACGCTGTTGTGGCACTGTTGTCATTCCCATTGTTTTACGTGGCTGGAGCCGGCTCGGTTATCTTCTGGGTTATCGGTGAGTTCAGCAGCCAAGTTCGGTATCCTCCTCATTTCAAATGCTGCTACTTTAGGAGCCAGCATTTTCTTCATAATCCTTCATGCCATTCTGTACGCTTCAGAACCGGTGCCCGGAGCCGAGTTCGAAATGGAAAATGTTTGACTGCAACATAGAGAGAGATCTGTGTACTTGTCTGTGATATGTAACAATGGTGTTTCATAGTTTATGCAACGACGACCCGGAAGATTTTCCTTCCTGGGTGTTCAGTCACCTTTTTTTGATAAACTAACTGTCAGTCAACAAACGCACATTCGTACCACAACAGGCTCTAGGTTTTGTGTTCGTTTTCTAACCGCCATCCACAAAAAATGTTATGGATCATTGTAGTTTTCAATTCACGGTGACAGATGTTGCACAGAACAGTTAGTAGCAATGGTTTCCAGGCAAGGTCCCGTTTTCTGAACATGAGTACACTACGTATGTAGATTGATTACTGTAGCAGCAAGCTATGTCTACATAAAAGCGTGATTTGTAGCTTACTGTATCGGTTTTCCACTCAGATTCTAGTCCCCTATTCATTACTTATACAAGAGTGAAGTTTCCACCAGCTCACGCCCTAATACAACGCAACGCACGAACAACAATTCTTACTGTATGGTTTTTAGCTCTGAACAAATTTTCTTTGCAGTGTTGTGTTTTGTTAGCTAAGTGTTCAAGTAAGATGGCTGTGATTATTTGGCTGTGCCTGACATTTGTGTTGGTGGTGGTTGCACCAGTACCTCCGCTTCCTGCCTCTCTGCACCAACACATGCCTGAGGAGCCCTCGCAAGATTTATTTTTGGTTCGTAGATGGTGAATACCTTTGCTTTGCACTTTTGCTTTTTTGATTCAGGAAGCCAATTTGACCTACACGCAATATTTGTTGGAGCTCACTGCAGCGCTAGAGTACGAATACGAGTTCCAAAAGAGATACGAAGAGCTTGGAGGTGAAAAGCTTGTGCAGGTACCTACAGTACGTTTATAGAAACTCACTAAACAGCTAGCTCGAGTGATGACTTTTAGGATGGCAAACTGGCCGACCGTTTCGATGAATTGTTCACCGCCGATTTGCGTCAGAAACTGAACAAAGTAAAGGCAAGGGAGGTAGAACGTGTAAGAAAGGCTCTTCATTCCGGCGAAGTTCCGTTCGAATACAATTACTTGGACCTCGGAAATATTGAAGTGTTTACGGCAGAAGATCTGAGGAAATTAACTGCGCATGTGTGTGCGCGCCGTTTTGACCCAATAGAGCACAGAATGTTTCTTTTTGCAGTACCTGCAAGACATGAGAAGATTTGACACGGAACGCAGAGAAAAGTTCAAACAATACGAGATGAAGAAAGAAGTGCAATGGAAACGAAAGCTTAAGCAACTGCGCGATAAAGAGCGAGAAGAAGCCAAGAAAGCTAGGCGAGAAGCTCTGGAACGACGTAAGCAACCTAAGCTGCATCTGCCGGGGAGTAAAGAGCAACTGAAACAAGTTTGTTGTGATGTACGGTATGTCAGATACTAGCGTATATAATTGCAGATTTGGCAAGAAAAAGACCATATGAGTGCAGAGTCGTTTGATGCACGTACGTTTTTCGTTTTGCACGACTTAAACAGCGATGGTTACTTGGATCAGTCGGAGGTTGAAGCATTGTTACAGCTGCAACTTGACAAAATCTACAACAAGAGCAGCTCCGAATTCGATTTAGTTGAAAGGCGAGTCTGTAGTAGTAGCTGGTGTTTAATGCGTAATATTCTTTCAGAACAGAAGAAATGAATCGTATGCGGGAGCATGTGTTTACAGAAATGGACAGAAACGATGACTTTCGCATTTCTATCAACGAATTTATAGCTAACACAGAACAGAGCGATTTGGTTCGCAACGCCGGCTGGAAAACTCTCCACCAACGACCTGTCTTTGACGACGAAGAATTGAAGCGATTCGAACAACAATACGATGACACTGTGGCAGACAAAACCGCACAACAGAAAGAAATACGGAAAACGTATGGCGTCTAAAGACTGAATGTTATCCCATTTTCTGTGCATGTATTAAGCCTTATTTATTGTTATTTGCAACCGCCAAGTGATTTATTGAAAATGATGATGCAAATAAGTCTGATAAAAAGCGTACACATGTCGGACAGCAAACGCGTTTTCAGTAGAAAGTACGACCTGTAAAATAGATTAAAACTTTACACCGCCACCTCGACCTCATGTGGCTTTCGCGTTTTTCTCGTCAGGCCCTAAACAACCTTGCGATTAGACGGGGGGCGTGTTCCACAGTTCCAACCTCCGATCCGATGTGGCGGGGGGCCGTACGATGTACAGCCCTACGATCAGACCTGCACAGTCCATTTCGTGACCCCTGATATCGTCATCTCGGACTTTTGCCCTTCTTTCACTGCCAAGCCACTCAAGCCATGCTGTTGGGCGCCAGGTACTAAGAGAGTGCCTGGCGTGGTGACATCATGGTGCCGAGGCCGACAGCTCCCAACGGCCGCCCGGCCAAGTGGCCAAACCGGTATTGGGCTTATTGCTGGTTTCTCAGACGGCTCCTGACGTCGTTGATCTTCCCTCCAACGCGGCGTGCTATTTGGAGCGGCTTTCGGTGCAACGGCAGATCCAGTTGGTTCCCATTTTACCTACTCGCTGTAACCAGTTTTCGGTGGCCTGGTTGGAGCTTTATGCCGACGGCCAACTCTTTGCGGCAAGAAACTTGCCGCGCCCAGAGGATAAACGCACGGCGTCCCGCACAGTGGTCATGTGGCCTAAACCACTACACCAACTGTGCCGGCACAGTCCCAACCTTTTAAAATATAATATGTTTAGAATCATATTCAGACAGATGTACATTAGGCCAAGTTCATGCTTCGGCTTAGGCTTCGGATAGTACGTTCCAGTAAGCCTTAGGCTTGTTCACTCTCATATCTGGACACAGTTTTGTTTGGCTACCGGACTGCTATATAAGATTCCCTAAAGCTTTCGCTGTTTACGATGCTGTTTGGATTCAAAACACACCTACCAGTGGAGATCGATCACCCGGTAAATCATGAAGGTACGCGGACTTGTGGCCTGAGCAGTAGACGCAAGAGCAGATAAGTACGACCTTGAAATCAGCTTGTGATTTGGTGGTCAGGTGACAGAGTTCAGAAACGCAACGCCCGAAAACATACCTGTCAAGGTGACAAAGTCGCAGACTCTGAGTTGAGTTTCTCGATCCAAATGAATTCGTTGAGGTTCTCCTAAAAGGTACGTTTCGGCTGAAAAACAGTAGTTCTGAGAAGGTCCATGAGTGTCATCAAGGTGGTTAATCGCTGTTTACTCAAACAGTTCAGACAGGATGGCGAGGAAAACATCGCACCCGATGTGGACGAAGAGCAGTCCGTGGAAACTCAGATACCCGATGCAGAGACAAAATGGTGGGTTCGAGAGCTGAGTTTGAAGGAAGAGCATAAGGTGCAAATCAAGAGGAATGAATGATTGGCTCGACCACTCATTTATGGATGCAGCACAGATGTTGATTCACATGGAAATCCATGACAGATTCGAAGTTTCTGTCTACTTTGGTGGCCGTTTTGAGCAGTTTAACCCAGTGGAAGTAATGCTAGAATCTTATTCTATCTCCGGACTGATATAAAAATGACTTACAATATTGTCTTCGGATTGGTTGACCTTGATTTTTCTGACTTTTTTGTCTATGCGCCATTGAGTCACTTACGTAGTTATCATATGTATAAACTGCACTGCTCTTACAGCTGTACCAATGTCTCCAACTACTCTTTTTCAAATTGAAAAAACAAAAAAAACTCTTGTCATTTCTCTGTGGAATTCTGTTGATTCAACTGTTTTCTCTGCTCATAATGTATCCATTTCTGTGTCAAAATTATCACTGATTTTCTATTGCCATTTTGCAATTTTCAACATTTTTTTGTAACTTTGGACGGGCACTGTAAGAGCTCTGCCTGGTGCTCTCTCTCTTTCTCCACAACTTTTTGCGATTATTTACGCAAAAAACCGCACTTAATTTCGGAAGAATTGGAGAAATGCGGGTTCAAAACAGCCGCGTGGATCAAATCGCGTAAATTAGTGTTTATAACTTGGTCGCCGTCCCAACGGTGGCTGATTTTCTATGGCGCGTGTTACGAAGATGAAACCAACTTGATTGTTTAAAATCTACTAGAAAGATGTGAATATTCGTCGCCCAGCTAAATTAATGCGAAAAAGTATTATTGCAAGTGTTGGGTACAATAAAAGCCTGAAATGGCAAAAATTTAGCGTTGAAGAAACTTCAACACCGTTTGTGGGGTTAACGGCAAAGAGCAGAGAGCAAATTCTTATTTCATTCGAAAGTCTGAAGTCTACTGTACACGGAACCGATTGAACATCTTGCGCCGAATTCGTCGTTTTTTTCACAAGAACGAGGAACATGAAAAAAATCCACGAAAATGCCCATTTTCAGTAGTTAAGAAAGAATCAAATTTGTGGGGACCATGCCAAAGTGCTATATAGGTAACGAGTTGCGCTGATTTTAAATCCGGTTGAACAAAATTTGAATCAACTCTCCTTTTAGCAGAAAATGGCCATTGAAAAACGACGAATTCAGTTTTCGAGAGGAAAATGCCCTTTAACGGCCGAATTATGATTCAAAATGCACCTTATTCGATAGCTCACACTCTGTTTCATATAAATACATCACAACCCCCTATCAATAATGGAACACAAAAAAGCATTTGCGCTTGAAGTTGCAAAAACCGTTTTTGCTTGTAGCGCGAGTTATTCAAATCTGTTGCCCATATTTTAAAATGGTACCAAGTGCGCCATACAAAAGTTCTTCGCAGACGGACGTTTTTAGATCGCATTTTTCTAATTTTTCATTGAATCAAGTGCGGTTTTTTGCGTAAATTATCGCATCCGGTCATGTTATCGGCGGTTTTAGCATAATTTTTTTGCTGTAGCGTGAATTTTTTTTGAAAACCATTGGCCATACCTATTTTTGGCTGTGATTTTGTATTTTCTATTCCGCGCCGCGCGAACGTGTTTTGGCAATCCCTAATCCTCGGCGTTTTACCATCGCTGTCTCCCTTCTTTGCACGGGACCAATCACTGCCCCCTTCTTTCTGAACCGCGCCGCAGCGTGCGGCGCCAAATTTAAACCACCCCGCTGCTGCCACGCTTGGTTAATTGCGCTGATATTCAATCGATTTTTCCTCGCTTTGCTGCCTGTGCGTACACTTTACATTGCAAGTGGATTTAGCCTGAAATCCAAAAAATCCTTTATCCTCTTAGATCTCAGTCCTACTTTGCACTTTCTTTACATTTCCTTTTCCTAATGGCCATGCAATTTTTGCTTATCTAAAAAGAGACTAAGCGAGGACTTCATCTAAGAAGAAGGCAAGTTCTAGGTGTTTATGAAACCGCTAAACACTCGGAACAGCAAACTCGTAGCCAATTGAACAATGCCGAAACGCAGTTGTCGTGTTGTTGTGTTGTTTCCTCCATCTAATTTCAGTTTATAGGGTCAGAATGGAAGGTATGCGATATTTAGATACGTATGCATTACAGTAGCGCTAAGTACTGTAATTTTAATAGTGAAATTTTATTTTAATTTCAGAAACATCAATTTCTCGGCATTCTCAGCTTTCAGACAGCAACGCTTAGTTCTTAAATGCCTGCAGCAGCACTGAAGAGCTGCTCACTCCGCACACTTGTCGCGTCTTGGCCACGGGTAGTTTACGCTATCGCGTGTGTCACGGCGGCCCCGTCATCCGTGAGAGCGGTTGTGTGTGGGTTCGAAACCGGTCGAAGCGACTGGAAGTTAGTCGACATAAAGCCCAACCCAGACCGCCAAAAGCCGGTGATGGCCAGTAGGTAAATGGGAAGCGAACCGGCCTACAATGTAAGCACCTACAATGTAAGTACTTGATGACAGCAAAGGGGAGGGTTGTTTGTGAAAGCAGACGCAGTGACATTTTTTGCATATACTTTCTTCTTGTTGTGTAACAAACTACTTGTATTGTGTTGTCAATAAACTCTGTTGTGTTCCTTGGCTACATAGCGACATTCACTGCGTAAACCGCTAACAAGGATTAGAAGTCCAAAGTCAAGGAACCGATTCGTCAGTCATGGACAGCAAACTACCGCCGTACGAAAACCTGAAAGGTGACGGATCCAACTGGGCAATGTGGCGGACTTTCACGAAAGACTTTTTCCTCGCTACGAAGTTGTGGCTGATCGTCTCTGGAGAAAAACTTCGCCCTGCTGCCGTCGGAGAGGATCAACAGACATGGGACGTTGATGCTGCCAAAGTCCGAAACGTGCTGAACTGCAAAATTGACTCTTCACTGTTTCACGTCTGGCACAGCATCACAATCGGAGAAAATCCTCGTCTGATGTGGACCGCCTTGACTACGTACTTTGACCGTCCAACTGTTGCGAACAAGATGGAGCTGCTCACTCAGTTCGTGAATTTGAAACAGGGACAAGGTCAGTCGATCGATGACTGGTTCAGCTCTGTTGCTGAACTTGTCGGACGCTTAGCAGACTGCGATCACCGAATCGATGACACTCTACGCTTGGCAATCACCATGAACGGACTGTTGCCGGAGTTTGCCATGACCGCGCAGATATATCGAGCCAAGGAGGATCTGTCAGTTGCCATGCTACACGAAGCGCTGCGTTCAGCTGAAGTTAAACTGCAATACGCGGAGACTGAGACTGTCATGTTGACGCGCCGCCTTGGTCAGTCTTCTGTTCGTAGCAATACCAGTCGTTTTCCCTGTTTCAACTGCAACGAAGTGGGACATTACTGGAATGAGTGTCCAAAGCCAAAAGACAAATCGAAAGCCCCATCGAAAATGTTTGCAAAGAAGAAGAAGTCAAAGTTTAAAGAGTCCGCTAAAGCAGCCAAAGTCGCCGATAGCTCATCCGATGATGATGCAGGAGAAGGAGGTCACTTTCTGTATGCTGCCGACTGTGTCCTTGCCACTACCGACCTGCAACAGAAGTTTCTGCTTGACTCTGGAGCTACGAAACATGTTGTGCGTGACAGGGAGTTGTTCAGTGAGTATGTTGAATTTCTGAAACCGCATCCTGTAACACTCGCTGATAGCAAAACGCAAACCGCAGCAATCGGAATGGGCAGTGTAGGTGTGATTATGGTATGCAACGACAAACGCACTCGTGTCACTCTACGTAACACACTACACATACCCACTGCAACGACAAATCTGATCTCCATCCGCAAGGGTCAAAAGAATGGATTTGGATTCAGTCAACCGCATTTCGACAACAAGTGTCTGATTTATGCCACGAATGGAAAGCTGTGTGGAGTCGCCGTTGACCACGGGACTGGAGACTACCAGCTAGAAGGACATGCTGTCAAGCCGAAAATTCAGAAGATTTTGAAGTTGGCCGACCGATTTTGTGCCGCCATTGTTCCTGAGAACAAGTATGAATTGTGGCATCGTCGTTTAGGTCACGTTGGAGAAGACCGTCTGAAGAAGTTAGCGAACAAGAAAATGGTCAGAGGACTGGATTTTTCAGTACCAGCAGCCGCTCAACTACCGACCTGTGAGGGATGCATTTTTGCAAAAGCGAAGCGTGGACCGCATCCTCGCATTGGTGACGTCACTGCCAGAAAGCCATTTGAACTGGTTCTGTCAGATGTTGGTGTGGTGCAAGTGAAATCCTACTCTGGCTCAAAGTACTATGTCACGTTCACTGACGACTACTCTCGTTTCTCCTGGATATATACCTTGAGGCACAAGTCTGAAGTTTTCGACAAATTCAAGGAATGGTACAGCCTGGTTGTGCGACAATTCGACGCCAATCTAAAGAAATTTCGCAGTGACAATGGTGGAGAATACACATCCGCTGAATTCGAACGTTTTGTGAAGAAAGCAGGCATCGAGCACCAGGTCACACCACCGTACACACCGCAGTGTAATGGCATAGCCGAACGGCTCAACCGAACGCTTGGAAATATGGTCACGTCGATGCGTTACCTAGCCAACAAGCCGCCACCCTACTGGTCTGAAGCCATTCATGCTGCAGTACATATCAAGAACAGACTTCCAACAAAGTATGGAGATGGATCTAAGACGCCATATGAGCGACTAACTGGCAAGGTCCCAAGTGTCAGTCACCTACGTGTGTGGGGTTGTGACGCGTATGCTCTGAAAGCTCCTATGGACCAGCAGAAGTTCTCTCCGAAGGCGACTAAGCATGTCTTTGTTGGATATGGCATTGATTCTCCTGGATACCGTCTGTATGACCCAGACAAAAAGAAAGTCAAAACACTGAAGGACGTTGTCTTTGCCGAAGATCACTTCACTCTGCACCGTGAACGTGTATCGGAGGGTGATGACGTCATCGTTGGCACTCCTGCGGAAGAACATCAAATACAACCACCACCACAAGTTGAAGAAGAAGCGACACAGCTGCCGCATGAAGATGCTAGAGAAGCAAAGACCAAATATACGCTGCGACCTAGAGCTGCTTTGAGGAAGCCAAAACGTCTTGATGATGGCTGTGAAACCATGAGTGATACATATCTGGTTGATTCAATTGATGCTCTACATTTTTCGACAACTGACAAAATTCTTTTATGCCCTGATGGTCCAACCACTATTTTGCAGGACCCAGACCCCAAAACTCTGGAAGAAGCACTTGCTCGGCTGGATGCTGCTGAATGGAAGAAGGCTTGCGATAAAGAAGTACAGTCACTTATAAATATGGGGACTTGGAAACTGGTCGAACTGCCTCCCGGACGGAAAGCCATTGGTTCAAAATGGGTACTCAGACGGAAATACAATGCTGATGGCACACTTAACAAGTACAAGTCACGTGTCGTTGCCAAAGGATTTTCTCAAATCCCTGGGATAGACTATTTCGATACCTTTTCGCCAACACTTCGTCTCAACACTCTGCGATCAGTTCTTGCATTTGCTGTATCCAAGAATCTCCTTATTCATCAGATGGATGTTGAAACTGCGTTTCTGAATGGATATGTTGAAGATGGAATCGAAGTTTACATGGCTCAACCGCATGGATACATCAAGGAAGGAGAAGAACACCTTGTGTGCAAATTGGTCAAGTCGATCTATGGTATCTGTCAAGCTGCTCGTATGTGGAATGTTGAACTCGTTAAGCATCTGAACGATCTTGGGTTCACTCAGTGCGTCTCAGACTATTCTGTGTTTGTTCGCTTCAACCCATTCGCCATTGTGACTGTGTATGTTGACGATCTCACTCTCATTACTGAAACAGAAGCAGCAATGACCAAGCTGAAAATTGGACTGAGGACAGGTTTCAAGATGGTAGATATGGGTCAGATTCATCATCTACTTGGAATCAACATGATTAGACAGGAAGATGGATCTCTCACTCTACTCCAAGACCGGTACATTGAACAGATGATACAAAAATTTGGAGTCACTGGAAATCGTATTTATGACACACCTGCCGATTCAAATGTAGTTCTGCGGCGAGAAGATTCAAAGCCGATTGATGAAGAAAGAAGGCGCAAGTATTTGCAGATCGTTGGCAGTCTTCTCTACTGTTCATTGGCCACTCGTCCAGACATCGCTAATGCTGTTACCAGCTGTGCCCGTTTCTCTTCTCAACCAACTGAAGCACACTGGACTGCCCTCTACCGAATTCTACAGTATCTCAAGGGAACGTCGACCTATGGATTGGTTTACCGGCAAGTATCATTTGATCTGTATGGATTCGCTGATGCAGCTCATGAACTCGACAAAGATGACTCAAAGTCATGGTCCGGCTATGCTTTCATGTTAGCAGATGGTCCGATTTCTTGGCAGTCCTCCAAACAAAAGACAGTTGCTCACTCGACAACAAACGCTGAATATATCGCACTTTCACAAGCAGGTCGTGAAGCTTTGTTTCTGCGACAGTTGTTCGAAGAATTGGGGCAAAAAGGTGTGCCGCCAGTGACTATCTATGAAGACAACTTGCCGACTATGCTTATGACCTATAATCCGATCCATCACGCTCGTCAGAAACATATTCGAATCTGCCATCATTTTCTGCGTGATGAAGTCAATGTACACAAGACCATTTCTCTGGAGCACCTCCCGTCAGAGGATATGGTAGCGGATTTGCTTACAAAACCTTTGCCCAAGAGCACTTTTTGCCGTTTGCGAGAGCAGTTGGGAGTTACTCACATTTCACTGCATCAGGGGGAGGAATGAAAGCAGACGCAGTGACATTTTTTGCATATACTTTCTTCTTGTTGTGTAACAAACTACTTGTATTGTGTTGTCAATAAACTCTGTTGTGTTCCTTGGCTACATAGCGACATTCACTGCGTAAACCGCTAACAGTTTGTAGGCAGGGATTCCCCATTGAAGGGCTCTGAAAAGAACACACACGAAAAGAACAACAACACTTAAAGCAGGAGCAGGAAGGCAGAAGTAGACATGGCTGAGGGGGGGTGTGGTAAATTTTCAAATCCTGAGGGGGTACCGCCGGACTGGTGGGTGGTCGAACTCGAAAGGATGGTAAGCAAAAAAGTCCGATTTTTTACTAAAGTCAAGATTTTTTGGCTTATTTGTCACTAAAATTAGTTAAAATACGCTATTCTGTCTGAGCTCTTTATGCCTAATGAGGGTGGAGCATAGGCCTGAGGGGATCAACCTTTTATTGAAGGGCTTCAGAAGGGCCACTACCTTTTCTGCCATTCGCTGCTTAATTGATATCAGATCGCTGATTGCATCAGTACTTGACAGATAAGCAGCGAGAGCAGTGTGCTCTTTCAAATTTTCAGATTTTCTTGCATAACTATAAAATATCGATATCGATATCGAATACAGGAGACAGGAACACGAAACGTCACAACAGCGCTTGCATAGGGAAGTGCAAGTCTTGCACAACCACACCAACGAACAGAAACAATCGTAATACGCTAACGGTGAAGTGAGCAGAAGCAGAACAAAAAGATGCAGCACAGGCACCGCAGCAAAAACAGCGCGGCAGTCAGGGCAGCGGCGTGGTAGCGGCATGGTTAAAAGTTGCCGCCGCACGCTGCGGCGCGGCGCGGTTCAGAAAAAAGGGGGCAGTGATTGGTGGCGACTACTAAACTTCGCAACATCGCAACCAGTCGCAACTTCGCAACCAGTCGCACCCGTTCGCATCCGCCGGGCGCCAACTCTAGAATATAGACGCGAAGATTTATTTGACGATGAAATTGCGCAAAATTAATCAGAATTCCGGATTATGTTACGATACAGCAATGTTCTAGTAGAGGGGACACTGTTTGATGGACACTGAGGGGCGGAGCGGATGAAGGACATTAAATGAAAATTTATTCAATGCTGCAGAAAGCCAGGAAGGAAGACTTGCAGTGTTTTAACCATAAGATTTTGGTAAAAATAGCAATAATCAATTGAAACTGAATAATTTTTGGGCCGAAAATTTCGCTTTTAGGCAAGAATACAATTTTGGTGCGACAAATAAGCGTTCGGTTTATTTTACAAAAAATAACAATTTTTGGATCGGCAATACTGTTACCAGGCTGCACCGATCAAACCTACAGTACGACCACAAACGCAACACGGCTAAATCTTTGGATTGTGATTGTGCACATAGAAACACGTTTTCTTTTCTTGATACAATGCGATCGTAAACCGTAGGTAGGCAGATACTGATAAAAATTTACTTCACCTACAAATTTGAAAATCCGGACCGTTTTCTAATATGCACTGTAGAACACTGTTCGCTTCAGTCTTAAAATAAAGGACCAGCAGTTGATCCGATCCGATCTGATGTGCAGGGGCCTTACGGCCTATGATCAGACTCGTGGCCCATTTTGCAACCCCCGATTTCGTCATCTCGGACGTTTTTCCCTTCTTTCACTGCCCAGCCACTTATAGGCATGCCGTTGGGTGCCAGTCACTAAGAGAGCGCCGGCGTGTTGACGTCATGGTGTCAGCTCCCCACAGCCGCCTTCTCCTCCAACGTGGCATGCTTTGTGGAACGGCTTTCGGTGCAATGGCAGATCCGGTCGGTTCCCTTTTATATCTACTCGCTGTCACCAGCTTTCGGTGGCCTGGGTGGGGCTTTGCGTCGTCTAATTCCAGTCAGACTGGTTTCGAACCCACTACAACAGCTATGGATGCAGGGGCCGCCGTGACTCAGAGGCAGCGAGCTACCAACTGAGCCAACGACACTTGGACCAGCAGTCATCTTACCTGAGAAATGAAATAGCCGTAATACGTACATTGCAGGAATATTAAGAGCCGCCCGCTTTTTATAAAAACCATGCGGCTCCCCTTATAAGGGCGGAACATGAATGTTTTTGACCTATACTTTTTATGTGATGAATCGATAGGTCTTTAGTAGAAAACACCCCCACTGCGGTATTTTTGCTCTCCGATACCTCTTGCGGTATTTATGGCCAAAAACGTGATTTTGGACATTTTCCACTCCTGGAATAGCGTACTTGAACCGATTTAGCTCATATTTTCAGCATAGATCATGCTTACCATACTAATTATGCGTGCCAAGTTTGGGGCTGATCGGTTCACCCTGTCATGAATAGCATCGATTTTAAGTGAAATTTTAAAAAATCGAAAATATTTTTTCCGCTAAATTCAGGATTTTGTCCATACTTCTAGGGTAGATAGAACTCGTCGCCCTCTACACGTTGGTGTTTTCACTTTTTTTGGCTCGGCCCCGTTTTTGAGTTATTCATGTTTTAATTTTCGAAAATAAATTTGCGGTATCTTTTTAGAATCATGCACAGTTCTGATACCCCTGAAGCTAGAGCGGCGTGTTGTAGTGCGTTGCACGCAGAATTTCCTGAGCTATCCAGCCATATAAGCGAAATCGATGTACGACCTCATACACCAGAATGACGGCGAGCCAAAGTTTCGGTCGAAAATGACCCAATTTCGGACAAGGTTTCTTTACATGTTTTGACGTCTACCGCCGGGTTGGTGCGTCAAATCGCATAGATTCGGGCATCAAACGATAGCTGAGATTCTCACGATTCCGAAAATGGTCTCATTGTTGCGTTTTATAGCCATTTGATGCTAGTTAAGCCCCGGTAGTTGTCTGCTGTTCGGTAACCGTAAGCCATACCACTAGGAAAACAGGTAAAATCGGTGAACTAAAGTGGCATTTCGATAAAAACTTACTTGCATACAAATTGTAGAGCTACTCTAACGCCTTCGATTGATATACAGTCGTACCTTGTTAATGACATTTCCGGACAAGGCCTAAAGTGGCTTTTTAACAAATGATAAATTACTACAAATCTATGTTAAAAATTTATAAGCATACTAATCGGTATACCAAGTAGTAGCTGGCCATATAATCGAGGTAACAATACTAACGAGGGGCCCATTAATGAAGCACGACTGTATTTGCATGACCCAGCTAAATGTAGTGTCTAATGCGAATTTAGGTCTGTCTAACATTTATACTTAATGGGTTTATTGCACAGTAACATCATACAGTACATGTACTAGGGGGTTTGGACTTTGGGGGTTACCCCTAGATAGAAAGTGAAACCCTCTCACATCCCCCGGAGAAACTAACAAACAAGCTCAGCAATCACTAATTGTTAGCTTAAAATCGGCTTAGAAGGCGTTTTGTAAGCGATTTTGGTGTTTCCGCTGCTGTTATTTAAGAGAAATCGGTGTTTTTAGAAGCTGTTTTTGTTATTTTATGCTTGCTTTTAGCTCTTAAATGTTATTTGTATGCTTAAAATTGCGATTTTTAGTCATATGCTTGAACAAAACGCGCTATATCGGCAGCGCGTTATAGACATTTTTGGCGACATTATTGTGGTTAGATCTTCGGCACCACTTATACACAAAACACTTGATCAAAACCAGTTTCACAACTCCGCGCAGCATGGTGAACAATGAAAGCACCGCCGATAGTGTCCACAACACCGTTAGAAGAGTGAAACTCTGAAGTACATGCGTAAAATTGATTTATTACTATTACCGTAAGGCACGAATGACAATGAATGACTGTGCAAAGAAAACAAACTAACTTGCTGTTCTTCTATAAATCACAGTCTTTTCGGAAATCTCGGAAACGCGATACAACATGTCATCATTCGCAGGTAACCAGTCAAAAAAATGGTGGGAACCACACGCAACATCCGGTACAATGGGAGAAAAATTACAGAGTTGTCTTTGCATACCAACGGCTGACCACCTACTTACACTGTGTCTGTCTCTGCGTGTGTAATGCGCAGTTCAAACATGAGCTAGGCATGACCACCTGTCCGTCGCAACCAAACCGAGCTAGTTATTGGGGGATGGCAAAGGCGCCAATAGCTATAGAAAAGAAAACGCAGTATCAGCGATAGAATACATCGGGGATGGGAAGAATCGTCTAGTGGGTCACGTTTGTGGATCCGGCCTTTAGCAGTGGGGGGCAGGCACAAAAAACCCTGCGTATAAATAAAAGACTTATAAGATCAGGTAACATATCAATCGAAGGCGTTAGAGTAGCTCTACAATTTGTATGCAAGTAAGTTTTTATCGAAATGCCACTTTAGTTCACCGATTTTACCTGTTTTCCTAGTGGTATGGCTTATGGTTACTGAACAGCAGACAACTACCGGGGCTTAACTAGCATCAAATGGCTATAAAACGCAACAATGAGACCATTTTCGGAATCGTGAGAATCTCAGCTATCGTTTGATGCCCGAATCTATGCGATTTGACGCACCAACCCGGCGGTAGACGTCAAAACATGTAAAGAAACCTTGTCCGAAATTGGGTCATTTTCGACCGAAATTGGCTCGCCGTCATTCTGGTGTATGAGGTCGTACATCGATTTCGCTTATATGGCTGGATAGCTCAGGAAATTCTGCGTGCAACGCACTACAACACGCCACTCTAGCTTCAGGGGTGTCAGAACTGTGCATGATTCTATAAAGATACCGCAAATTTATTTTCGAAAATTAAAACATGAATAACTCAAAAACGGGGCCGAGCCAAAAAAAAGTGAAAACACCAACGTGTAGAGGGCGACGAGTTCTATCTACCCTAGAAGTATGGACAAAATCCTGAATTTAGCGGAAAAAAATATTTTCGATTTTTTTAAAATTTCACTTAAAATCGATGCTATTCATGACAGGGTGAACCGATCAGCCCCAAAGTTGGCACGCATAATTAGTATGGTAAGCATAATCTATGCTGAAAATATGAGCTAAATCGGTTCAAGTACGCTATTCCAGGAGTGGAAAATGTCCAAAATCACGTTTTTGGCCATAAATACCGCAAGAGGTATCGGAGAGCAAAAATACCGCAGGGGTGGTGTTTTCTACTAAAGACCTATCGATTCATCACATAAAAAGTATAGGTCAAAAAAGTTCATGTTCCGCCACCCGCATGGTATTTATAAAAAACGGCTCTTAACATTCCTTACCGAAATCGAGCCGTACTATGACTGCTTGTAGTCTTACAACATGTGTAAACCTACCGAGTCACGTTAAATCGAACCGCCAACCCAGCGCATTATGGTACTTACACGCTGAGTCCGAGTATTCTAAGAAATATGCTTAAAAGGCCTACTACACTTGTTTACTCAAAAAGCAAAACAAAGTTTAAAGTAGATATTGAAAGATTTATACCCAGCCTTTTGCATTCCAATATGTACTAGTGTTTGTACCTTCGACTACAGCGATGCAAAGCTGGTGTCAAGCGTCGATTGCTTAAACTGTGGTGGTGGAGAAACAGGCTGCCCTTGTTGTTGATGCGACCCTCATCTTTCATTGAATGTAAAGACACAAAGAGTAAACTAGGCATCCTTTACATCACGTCATAGCAGCCCTTCTACCATGAACAGGCACAGGAAAAACAAAAAAAGAAGTCGGAAAACTTTTTCTTGCGCCTTCTGTTTTCTTCGCATCGACGTTCTAGAGTTGGCGCCCGGCGGATGCGAACCGGTGCGACTGGTTGCGAAGTTGCGACCGGTTGCGATGTTGCGAAGTTTAGTAGTCGCCGTGATTGGTCCCCGCGCGGGGTGAGTGCCCAGCACAGGGAAAAAGCGGCAGCGTGTTTTTTTAAAGGACGGCAACTGCAATTTACGCTTGACGCTTCACGCACGTAGAGTGTTTGTTTTATTTTTGTTTTTAAATAAAAGGTAAGTGTAAAAAGAAATAGTGTGTGTGAAACTAGTTTAGTTATGCCTAACTTTCTGTTCGAGTTCTTTCTGCAAAGCCCCAGTATGCATCTGTCTACATTGGTTGCGATCTGACGCCGTGGCAAGCAAAGAAAGCTTTTGACTTACGAACTGAATTGCGTTGCCGACGCCAAAATGGCGATAGTGATTTGTTTATTGACTACCGCACACTCACACTTAGGAGAGCCAAGACCAAAGCCTCCATTTGTTAATTTTTCTGTTATTTTGTTGCACCTTGATTCTTGTATTTTGATAGCGTGAGCGCTAAGTTCAGATTAGTATAGTAGTAGGGTGGTATGTAGCCGGCCAATCGGCCCAGCTGCCCTTTAATCTTGAATAAACCTAACTCTACTGTTGTTGGTTGTGGTACTCTCTGCCACCAATGTGCCACTGTCTTGTTGGCTCGATTGCCTTCCCACCTACTCCTGATTGTTTGGAAGTTAAAGAAAGATTCTTCTCCTTCCCCTGACGAATGAATATACAACTGCAGTGTTTTGAGTGAACAATGTGTTATTTCTTCCCTACGGCAACTTGCGTATTCTCCCACGGTCGAAGATAACTGTCCCCGATGCTGACAACCAGTTTCGCTGCCAAACGTTGCCAAACTGTCGAAGAAGAAGGAAGAAGAATAAAGTTATGCGTTCGATTGCATCAGATCTGCGTATTACACGACTGAAGCGGGTGTGCATTTATTTTGTTTGGAGAGTTGCTATCATTTACTCTCAAGCTACTGTCTGAGCAGCAGGATCAACGTCTGCTAGCTGCAGCTGCAAGATCAGTCCGGCTCCATACCTACTCCCCTTTTCCACGCAGATTGATTTGATTGCCCGGGTCACCTGAGGCTTAAATCGCAAGCTGATCAGCGTTGCTGGAGGGCTAGCGATGCATGTTTGAGACACATACCAAAACGACAATGACATGACTCGAGTGTACGGACTTCACATGCCGGTGGAATAATTTGTACTTCCAGTTCATGTAACAGGGGGTCTGCCCCCTCCCGACTTAGGCCAGACGCCTCCGGATGGGGACACCCCCTACCGACACGATTTTGCCGACCCCCCTCCGATTTTTCTGGCAAGTAATTTTTTGGGCAAATTTTTGCAATTTTTTACAATTTTTTCGATTTTTGAGCGTTTTTAATGCCCAACCCCCTCCCAAAATTTTGGCTCAGACCCCCCGGCCGGCGCCAGACCCCCCAACCCCCCTCCCCCTTCGACGGATGACCTGTTACATGTATGACGTTATCTTTAGCGAAGGATTCGTAATGCTGCACCAATATGCGGTACGTATTTTGAGTTGTGGAACCGAAACTAAACCTGTTCTGTGATTGATTTTAATATATTCAAAGCACCCAAATTAATTGTTGTTGGATCAATTGTTTGGTTCAGGGACCAGAAAGTAGAGAGCAAATTGAGCAGGCAATGAACTGGAGTCACCGATTTGTTCTTTTCTCAGAAAGCTCGCCAATCCGTCAAAATAGTAGACCCCATCCGGACGTTTTATGACGGCAGTGAAATGACCGGGTCGGTGCATAGTGATTGCAACCAATTTGTAGTGATTCTATCTGCTACCAATGTGGCGCAGTCTGTCCGGGAGTCTGCGAAAGCAATCCTCTAATTTTCCCGCAGTTCGTATGTCCATCGGAAACATCCACGGACCATATGGGATGTTTGAAGCTGGGAAAGGGTGGTAGGATCAGCCTCTGTTCTCTGTTCTTGAATTTGCTTGGCTCGGGTAAAGGCAAGGTAGACTCGCTCTCGCTGTGAAGCGCAGTAATTAACTCTGTAAGGACGCACCGGTTTATTGTTCAATACAAAAGTTAGAATAGTACCCATCAATAGATCGAACCGATGCACCAGCTTTCGGGTTACACACTGCAGAGTAACGCTCACCACAAAACGGCAAGAATTCTTGATGACGATTGAACAAGCTCCTAATCTGACCTCCAAAACTGCGGCCTGGTTGTTCTCTACAGCGGTAATTCGTTCCTGGGCCAGCAGAAGACTGACAATCCGAGTATTGGCAGGAGGTGTGCTCACTGCGAACCCAACAGTACTGGAAATACTTTATGAGGCCGTTGGTTCTCGTTTCCTTCTAAATCAATTGTGCCAGCGGAAGAATCCAAGTTCTGCAACAATTTGCGAGTCGTTTTATACACCAACGTGACAATTCTAAAATTACGTATGTATGTACGTACCTGCGATGCGTCATTGCACAACTGCTGGACAATAAACTGCTTTGCACCGACGGCATCTTTACGTTTCAAGAAGTGGATAAGTGTAAGCAGTGCTCGGTCTTTTTGGTCTTCTATTCCATTTCCGTTTGAGTTGGTGAGCAGATCGACGAAGTCAGGGCTGTCATGCAAATGACAGGACAGCGCCAATAGCACGTTGTCGATCGTGCAGGTGTTTGCAAGTCCACGTCCACCCCATTTGATGAACACAGGGCCACTTTCCTCTGCTGATTTCTGCTGTGTCATACGGTCTGCGCTGTTCGACTGTTTTTGTCGTTTGCTGCCGTTTCTTGCGAGTGGGGTCGGCCATCAAGCGAGCAACATGTCTGAGCTGTCGAGCTACGATTTCTGATTCAATCAGCCCCCTCAAGTCTTCCGTCGGAATGTTGCTCATGACCGCTGTAGGACTTGCAAGCGTGCCAAACGACGTAGTGTAGACTTTTGAGCCGTCAAAATACCGTAATTCAGGGTAGGCCGGCCGGTTCCAGATGCCGACAAGAGACTATGTGAATTGCGTTTTAACCCAGTCTTTCCATACATGTACTAGGGGGGGGTTTGGGGGGGTTACCCCCCTGCTGGAAAGGCCAAACCCCCCCCCCACCCCCCCCCCCCCCCCCCCCGAGACAGGTTGAGGGACCCCTCCCCCCGACCAAAAAATACAAGTGGTGGTAGTGGCTCCAGTATTAACAAACTGGGTCAGAAATCACTAATTTTTAGCCTAAAATTCACTTGAAAAGCCTTTGGAAACCGAATTTGGCGTTTCCACTGCTGATATTTAAGAAAAATCGGTGTTTTTGGAAGCTCTTTTTGTCATTTTTTGCTTGTTTTTAGCTTTAAAACGCTATTTGGCAGCTTAAAATAGCGATTTTTAGCGTCCTTACTGAAAAAAACGTGCTAAAAACGCATTTCTAGGCGTTTTGGAGCTTTTTTAAATTTGGGACCCCCCACCTGGGCGAAACCCCCCCCCTCGACCCCCCACCTGAGGAAAACCCCCCCCCTACCCCCCTCCCCCCAGGTCGGCCCGGAGCTGTTACATGTATGAGTCTTTCTCCACCGCTATACCGACGCTCGGCCCCGATTTTTGCCGAATGCCGATGGCGTTGCCGACGCCAACCGACTATGTGAACCCACCTTTAGTCGGTCGGTCCGGGGTCCTCACCCTCAGAAAGCGTCTACCATATTTGTTGGCATGTCCTACAATGTGTTGTTGGTTGTTGCACAGTAATTCAATCATAGTGTATACGTAGAAATTCATCAGCGTCTGTGAGCGCATAATGTACGGTACAGTACATAGGCTCGTATTAATAACAGTCCATTTTTCGGTGTAAACTCTATGAAATTACCGAATCCAGGTATTGTAAAATTAATCGGTATACCCGGTATCGGTATTTCTAAAAATTCCCAGGAATCGGTATGTATTTATTCGGTAGACATCCAAATAATCGGTAGGTATCTTTTCGGTATCGGTACGGTGTACCGAATCAAGAGTAGTTTGTATGTAACTGTGGTTGTATACATCCAGGCCCGCCTCATTTTATAAATATTCTTCTGCTTTACGTTTTCTTGCCCTACTTTCTGCGCTACGCGACACAAGGAAACGAAATCATTAACCATTTAGTGAGTTTTTTGCAACTGTAGCGCGATGCGGAGGTTTGTGTCTTGTCAACTGTCAAATACGCTGAACTGATGATACCAGTATACAGAATTGATGAACAGCATGTGTTTCTCTTCAGTCTCAGCTTAGCTCGTTCGGGTAACAACTAGATGTGTATTCTTGGATCTGTTGGAGCAAATTTATTCTGCACTTCGAAATATGGTACATTAACAAAAACTTTTCAAACAAACACATTATATTCCATGCAATTTACACTGTTTTAATTGCGCACTGTTTCAGACGTTTAAGCGGTTATTAGAAAGGCAACGCACTGACAACACTCGCCAAATCACTACATTTGCAACGCACCGTAGTTTTAGTCGCAAAAATACTCGGGGGCAATTTTGGTTGCATTTGTGTTGCACTTTTGCTGGGCACTGACGACGCGCCATTGGTCCCGTGCCCCTTCTTTTTTGGTCTGTTTGGCCGGGCGCCGAATAGAGATTGAATGATAAACTGGGGGTTAGTGTACTTTAATGCGAGAAATCTGCTTTTTTTGTTTTTTTGAATAAAAAGGTTATTGTTTTAGATATAAATAATGTTGTTTCTTAATAACTGGCTTCCGTAGATTTACGCGCTTGCGATGCGGCATTCAGTTTTCGGATCAGTTGTCTTGTCTCTGTACTGTAACATATACAGTATAGATAAAAAAATGTCCCATCGCTTTTTCGGCCTTCACTCAAACGTTTCGTTCTCAGTCACTTCTTTACCGATTTGGTTCAAATTTTCAGCAAATATTAACAACATGGTTGGCTAAATATTCTGCAAGTGTGGTGCCAAAATTCCGACTCGTACTGGTTTTATGACCCGAAAACTAGAAATGAGGGTGGTCCACGCAAATATATTTTTTTCGGTAATACAAGGAGTACAGTCCTGAAACTTGCAAGAATGATTGGTGTTGCTATTGGGCATAACATACTAAGCGGGCAGCCCTGTAGCTCAAAGGGCACTAAAATGGGGGAATTTCAAAAACATGAGTGAAAATCCCATAGTTAAGAAATATGCACCTTCTAGAATCAAAGCACTGAATCTGTTGTTAATCAACATAGATTGTAGCAGGAAGTTCGACAATAAATGAACCTGATATTTAAGCTCTGTTCCACACCATAGTAACCATCCCTGCAGCGTTTTTTGAAAATTGAAAATCTTTAGAATCGTCATTTTGCCGGTTTTACGAAGAAAAGTCATATTTCGTCATGTTTTTGAAATTCCCCCATTTTAGTGCCCTTTGAGCTACAGGGCTGCCCGCTTAGTATGTTATGCCCAATAGCAACACCAATCATTCCAGTAAGTTTCAGGACTGTACTCCTTGTATTACCGAAAAAAAATAAATTTGCGTGGACCACCCTCATTCCTAGTTTTCGGGTCATAAAACCAGTATGAGTCGGAATTTTTGCACTAAACTTGCAGAATATTTAGCCAACCATGTTGTTAATTTTTGCTGAAAATTTGAGCCAAATCGGTAAAGAAATGACTGAGAACGAAACGTTTGAGTGAAGGCCGAAAAAGCGATGGGACATTTTTTTTATCTATACTGTATTTAGAACAGGTGGACCTAAATTTGGATTGAAAAAGCTGACTTTTTTACCTTCCTTTTTTATTTTTGCTATCCTTGTTTTCTTTCTTTCCCTTCTGCCTGTTAGTTAATTAACTATTACTACTACTACTGCGATGTTGACGTGTAACAATGCCCGTTTTACAGCAACGTGTCAAAGTTTGAGAGCTATCATTATTTCACAGGTTCGTCGACGCTCAGTTAGTTTAGTTGGTCGACTGCTCCACCATTCGCTTCCGTTCGGTTCGTCGATTTTAAAATTTATTCATTTTTGTCTGTAAATTTACCGGCCTCGCCTGTAATTACCGGCAGGGCGCAGGTCAGTTCAGCTCATTGACCAACCGAAAAATGACCGCAGGCTAACTTATATTATTGGAATCCTTCCTCCTTTCTAATAATAGAATTTTAGAATAATGTTGTTTTAGGCTACATGGTCAAATCTGAATCGGTAAAAAACAATTGCGGCGGGCCGTTAGCCTCCGGTCATTTTTGGTTTGGCCAATGAACTTAAGTGACCTGCGCCATTCCGGACTATTACAGGCCGTGCTGGACAATCGCAGGCCTAAATGAACAAATTTTAAATTCGACTAACGAGCGTCGACGAACGGAGCAGTCGACCAACCGAACGTCGACGAACCGAGCGTATCCGGTTTTTTGCCAACACTGTACTAAACTAAGGGTAGCCGTTTAGTGGCCAGCCAAACGGCTCAGCCCCCTCCTCTTCCTCTTGAGTCATATGTTTGTACTGTTTGCCGGACGTTATTTATGACAATGTCTTTTAAACAGGTTCTAGAAGCTCCAAAATAATAACATATGTTAAACCTAAACTTTAGTCAAAACTTTAACCAAAGACAGTATTTGAACTGTTCAAAATAATGCACTAACAAAAAAGCTGGAATAGTAGCTGACTTGTAGCAATCTGATATTTTGCAGCAGTGTTGTAGAAAATAATTGGTGTGGCAGCTCATTTGATAATGTGCGCCATATTCGTCCTTGCCCTGTATGAGACTAGCTTACTCTAGAACATTCATATAAGCGCTGATAAACCCAGCTTAACTTGATGTGGGCGTACTGGTTACGCATTGCTGTTTCTTCCAGCTATGCATCCGTTTAAGAGCCATTTTATATGAGACCGGTACGTTTTTCTTCAGGCGATCGGCACACGGCCAAATAGAACCCCCACTGAATTGGCTCATTTGAAAGTCCTATACAAGGAATGTTTAAAAACGAAGTATTTATGGGGTTCACCCACTACTGAGCTCTAGAAAAGTGGAAAAACGCCGGGAGCACGATTTTCGGATGTCTGCGGAAATCGTCATTTCTCTGGAACCGTTAGGCCTAAAAAATGTGGACAAACTTTAAATATTTATAGAGGTGTTATGTAACCTTACCTGTTTATACCTTCGTAATCTGCTACACAACCTAGAATTGACGCTCCAATTTAAATCAAATCAGTTTTTCGGCTACTGTCGCTACCAGGTGTTCAAGTGTTAAGTTTTTTTTGATAGGAAATTTGAAATCAATTTCAATTCTAGGTTGTGCAGCACAGGTTACGAGGCTATAGACAACAGATGAGGTTGCATAACACCTTATCTATAAATATTTGAAGTTTGGCCCTCTAGGCCTAACGGTTCCAGAGTCCAGAGAAATGACGATTTCCGCAAACATCCGAAAATCGTGCTCCGGCGTTTTTCCACTTTTGTAGCCGAATAGTGGGTGAATCCAAATACTTCGGTTGTACAGGACTTTAAAATGAGCCAATATAAAGTAGGGGTCATATTCGGCCGCGTACCGCCGATCGTACTGGTCTTACACAAAATGGCTCTTAAAGTTTTATTCAGTGTATTTTATTGACTTTCTTTTGCAAAAACTTTTTTCCCAAAATTTGGGGAATTAGTTAATTAATTATTAAATTTATTTTTAGCGGGCTAGGTCACTATAATACTGAGACAGTATGCTTTCCAGTAAGTAGGGACCGACCGGATGCCGAGTGATCCATTCAGTTTTTTGTAATTTTGGTCTTGTTTTTAGCTCTTAATTGTTTTGCAGTTCAAAATTTATTATTGAAGAAAAGAAGCTAAAAGCCCATAACCAGGCGTTCTGGATAGATTCATCATTGCGTTCTGTTGGATGCCCTCCCTGGGCGAAAAAAACTCGTATTTTCAAGTAACAGTGGGGTCTGAGATTTTATGGCTAAGTAATTTCTTGCAAATTTTTGCGATTTTTTAGAATTTCAGACACAAAAAAAAATAAAATCGCCTGTAATACAGCACTTGTTTGCTGTAGTTGAGCCCAAATTAGCGATTTTTTTACGATATTTAGCCGGAAAATTGCAATTTTGAGCGGTTTTTGTTAGTACCCAATCCCTTTCCTAGAATTTGGGCTCATAGCCCCAAAAGCCCTCCCCTTCGGCGGATTACCTGTTATATGCATCCCCTGAACCTGGTCCCCACCCCTTCCTCGGCCGGAACCATACATAGGCAAATGGGGGTCTGAGGGGATTGACCTCCCTTTGGCTCTGACCTGCCCCCTCAGCAGACATGGGCCAGCATTTCGGCTGATGGGGGTAGAATTTTCAATTCCTGAGGGGGTAGGAGCGCCTGATGGGGGGCTGAGGGGGTGGTAAGCCAAAAAGTCCGATTTTTGGCGAAAATCAGGGTTTTATGGCTTATTTTTCATTAAAATAAGTTAAAATTAGCTATTCTGAGCTCATTTACGCCTATTCCAGGCATATTTTTATCATAATTTTCTATACAAAATTCTTCCCAAAAATTCCTGATGGGGGTAGCGGCCGACTGATGGGGGGTAGATCAGAGCCTGATGGGGGGCCAAGCCCGCCTCAGCCCCCCCCTTTGCTTTGCCCATGTCTGCCCCTCAGGAATTTTTTGGAAGAATTTTGTATGGAAAATTATAATAAAAATATGCTTGGATAATTGAGCTCAGAATAGCTTATTTTAACTTATTTTAATGAAAAATAAGCCAACAACCTTAATTTTAGCCAAAAAATCGGACTTTTTTGCTTGCCAGCCCCCCTCAGGCGCTCCTACTCCCCTCAGGAATTGAAAATTCTACCTCCCCTCAGCCGAAATGCTTGCCTATGTCTGGCCCGAACCACATATGTGTCAGTGGGCCATGGTAGAAACTCGCACAGATCAGCTAGAGATACTGTTTCAGCTGGCTCACAAGCACCTATACACTCCCATAGGTACTGTTGCAAGCGAAAGAGGGTTCAAAGTGGTAAAACAGATTTCGGAAGGAACATAGATGTAACAACTCCGGGATCCCCTCCCACGAGTCGGGACTTCCCCGCAGTGGAGGGGGAGTAAGGCAGGCTTGGCTTGCCTTGCAAGTCAAAACTGCTTAGGCTTGGCTTGCCTTGCAAGTCAAAACTGCTTTACTGCTAACGCCGACTCACCTCCTTTCGTCTAACCACTTCTTACTCTCTCTTTCTACCAAAATTGCTTTATATCTCTCTATTCATCTTACTATTTGACTCTCTTTATTTGATCAAATCCAACCCTGGACGTGCCTCTTGAGGTAGTTGGTGTGCAGTTCCCATCTGCATTAACGTCCCAGCACCCTCGCAAGGGCCTTTAGAAGGCCCTTTCAACTTTCGCGTTCTTGAAGTATGGTATAGAGTGATGAAGATCTTGTGGCCTTCTTACCTGTTCTGTTCAAGCCTCCGCCACAGGATCCTGAGCTGCGCCATCGACCAAACACATTGGATCATTGAAAAGGCGCTTGCCTGCCGCTCACCTCCCTCCCAACCTCAACGATATTTCGCCTATCAGGCTCCTCGCCCTTCACCATCCAGTTGAGGTCCGATTCTACTCCTCAACTTGGATTACCCCGCTGGGCTACTTCTCTTGCTGTGTTTGGTGCAGCCCTCATGGCCTTTCAGATAGTCCAGTTCTCCTTTCAAGCTCCTTCTTCGCACGCAGCTGCTTACTCTCTACCGCTCTACTACACTTCCCCCTTAACAAGATGTGATAAACATCTTCTCTTAGGTAACCCCTCACTCTGCCATACCAAAAGGTGCGTTTGTTGGCCTGATATCGACTGCTAATCGCTGACGGCCAGGGCGAGAAAATAAACAAACAAACAAACTCCGGGATAGGGAGTGGGAGAGGGGCTTGGCTTTTTTAGCTAGGAGGTAACCCCCACAAACCCTTCTAGTATATGTATGAGTAGGTAGGGACAGAAGTCACATAAAGCCGGAGAACGTTGAAAAATTGTTTTATAGTTCAACTTGCGTGTTTTCAATTACAATTACTGATTGTTGCTAATGCAAATGTTGCTGCTGCTGAGATGAGATTAGACAGGTTTTAGTTAGACGTAAGTGATGGTATAGGTTCGGGTGCTTGCTCGATTTGTTGTGCCGTCCGACCCTTGCTCACTGTAGTTGTGTAGTCTCGCCGGCGCGGGCGATTTGACTGCATTTTGTTTCCATTTTCTAATCTTTGCGTCGGTCCGACGCAGCAACAGCTGATAGTAGTGAGCGTTTTTGTGCGCGCGCATTCCTTTGACAACCACGACGCACTGGTAGTTTGCGTTTAGAGGTTGCGCCAGAGAAGGGACTGGTCATCAATTTTATGCAGTGTCATCGTTGGTCTTCTGCTCGCATCGTGCCAAACAAACGGTGAACCGTTCTTGTCATGACGGCGCTTGACGCTGACTTGAAGTACCTGGTGGTCGAGAAGACGGCAGTTAACGACCCCACCATTCAGGTGTCTTCCCATTCTACTTGCATTTATTTACAAGCAACCACCTACCGACCGACTTACAGGCTGAATGGTCGAAGAAGAAGCTGATATGGGTGCCGCACGAGAGCAACGGCTTCGTTGCCAGCAGTATCAAGGAAGAGAGGGGCGAAGAGCTTATTGTGGAACTTTTAGACTCTGGAAAAAGATTAACAGTGCGCTTTGGATGGTTTTTGCTTCGGCACAGACCGATCAGTGGTTTCAGGTAAGCAAGGACGATGTTCAGAAAATGAACCCGCCCAAATTCGACAAAGTAGAGGATATGGCCGATCTGACTTGCCTGAACGAAGCGTCGGTGCTACACAACCTCAAGGAACGCTACTACAGCGGATTGATTTATGTAAGTGTTCGGTGCGTTGTTTTGAGGCGCGATATGTTGTTTGTGCGTGGCGTGTGGAAAATTCCGTAGCAGTAACCTTGATCTAAGGCTGTCCTCTGCCTTGCACACGCGCTGCTATTACAACAGAAACCGTTCCGATGTCCAGTTGCTGACCTCTGGCCGGCAATGACGCGGGGGCAATTTTTCCTGAGAAACTAAAACTAAGCGGTGGGCGTGCCAGGCCGGCCGCCAAGTGGCTTGAATTTTTCGATTTGATTGAGAGCCCGGACGAGCACTGACTCATGCAATGTCGACAGAGCAGCGATGCGATCATTAGTTAGCGCGCGCAAAAATTGCTTTCAAATGGATACTACGAACTGCCTTGTCGCGCAGGCTGACGCACGCTCGGACCGACTGAGGGAGTGTGCGTTGCGTTTATGAGTAATTTAATGTTTGCGCTCGTGCGCGCCTCCTTCACAGCCGTTTTAGGTGTGTTTGCCAAGCACACGTCTCTGATTTTTGATTCGATCTGCGCTCGCCGGCCCGCCCAGCTGACACAGCCGTCCGGCGGTCCGATTAGAAATCAGCTAGGGAACAGCGCACACAACACAATGCACTTTTTAGACATACTCTGGTCTGTTCTGTGTGGTTGTTAACCCGTACAAGAGACTGCCTATTTACACGGAGAACATCGTTGAACTGTACAAAGGAAAGAAGCGCCATGAACGCCCGCCCCACGTCTTTGCCATTACCGACACTGCGTACAGAAGCATGCTCCAAGGTAATCTTTAATTACCCCTCTTTTGTAACCGCACGTAGTCTAGCGTTGAAGAGATTGTAAGAGGAAAATCGCATTACTGCCCTTGCCTGCGTAGAAACGGTTAATTTTATTGAGGGTGCAGATATTAAAAACTGGGTCGGACGGCGAAGGGTGTGAGAGCATGTCAGCCTTTTTAATGGTATGTAAATTAAGTGTTTATTCTGGGGCCGGGCGCGCTGCAGAAATTTGAAAAGTTTTCAAATCGATACAGCACACCTGAGCGAGCGGGGGCCACCAGGAGGCGCGGCGGGTTTTTAGTGCTTCTCAGAATAGGAGGCTTTGTCCGCCGCTGCCTCGCCAGCAGGGGTGGAGGACCGGTCGGCTCCCGCGACAGGTTTTCGGCTTGGAATATAGCGTCTTTTGTGTTCGGGGGCCCCCTATCGCTTTGTCTCCTCACTTAAAGCGCCGCTCCGACGCGCAGATATCATGCACACAGTCAGTCGCACCGTCAAACAATAGTTTGTTGCTTTTCAGAGCGCGAGGATCAATCCATTCTGTGCACGTAAGTGCTTTTTGTCTACTGTTGAGGTGCGCGCGTGCGTCCGAAATTGGAAAATTGAAACGGGCCGTCGGCCATTGTTGTGGCCAACCTTGAAAGGCGGTTAAGTCCGAGCACTGATCGATGGGCCGCGGCCCGATTTAGTGGCCCGACGTCGCTTCCAGCAGATCTCTGACTTTCTCCACCTACTCGCACTTTCTTCTCTTCGCTAGGAACAGCAGTACGCCACTCGATCGTTCATTTCAGTTTTGTTTTGAGTGCGCAGCGGTTCATGGGGCCTGTACGACAGTGTGCCCTTGCTGCGTGAGACATGGTGAAAACAGTTGTTCTTCCTGTCAGATGCTTGTGTGGCAGTTTAAAACTAGATCGTCTGTCAGTGATAAGACACACTGGTTGGGTTGTGCGCGGTCGTTTGTCCCGTGCTGCAAGCTACACGATGACAGGCAACGGCGTTTGTTGTACGGCATAAGTGTCAAACGCCGCCAGCCTAACGGCGTCGCTGTTTTGATGGCTGGAGGGGTCGTTTCGTTAGGCTATCGTTTATTAGTAGATGGTCGGTCGCGTATCTAGCGACTAGAGATTGCTAGTAGGTGTCGATTAGCGCCCGACCGAATGCTACGTACGTGCACCAGAGGCGACACCATGTCTGAAAGTGAAGTTCATTGCGAGTT
>JASANB010003003.1:0-16417 GCA_030248155.1 Sabatieria punctata | reverse complement strand
ACCGGTTTATCTAAAGAGCAAAAGCGGAGTAGTGGTTATAACAAATACCTGGACAGCTTGTAGACGATTTAAAAAATATTAACAACCGTGTCCGTGTTAGCTCTACGTTTCTATTCTAGATTCTGTTCCGAGTGGCGGCCGAAGCAGTGCGAGTGAACACGAGAGCGATAGGCAGTTCGAGTGGGCCAGCAGCAGAGGCAGAGGGAGGGGAGCAGAAGTCACCGGAGAAGCCAGTTTCCAAGGGACCGGTGATGCACAAGCACTTCCAGTCGGCTCTGGACAGATTCTACGAAGTCTGCGACCAGATTGAGGCCCAGTTTGTGAGTGTCTGTCTGTTAGCAAAGCAAAAAC
Source organism: Sabatieria punctata (assembly GCA_030248155.1). NCBI lineage: Eukaryota > Metazoa > Nematoda > Chromadorea > Araeolaimida > Comesomatidae > Sabatieria > Sabatieria punctata. The sequence continues at coordinate 16,066 of JASANB010003003.1, read as the reverse complement.
GGATGCAGCAATTGCAGATGTTGGTGCTAGAATCGAGCCGTCAGTCCAGACTGCTGGACAAGTATTTGCGCTTTCCAATTCGCGACGAACCGACCGGCACGCCCGGCCTTCCTCCCTTCTCTTACGGACAGTTCATTTCGCTGGCGCAACAGCAAGTCAGCTTTGCCCAGATGATGCAGAAGGAATTCGAAAATGTAGTCGATGTGCTGGCGCAAATCGGCCAGGACTCCAGTGACTCCGGAGACAGTGCAGAAGAAAAGCCGGAGATAAAAGTAGATCTGAAGCAGGAGATTATGGGTGTTGAAATGGAGAGCGACTCTTTATAGTAGATGCTAGTGTAAATAAAACTCCGCTCTTCCGCGCTATTTTTCTGTTGATGCACAACACGGTTATGCTCCTCTTGTGTGTATATTTTTATTAGTTTGTTACTCAATGTAGGCGGATGGTATTTTAAATGAGACCAGCTCGAGCGAGCGTAGTTTGAAAACCAAGTACTAATTTTACAGTTTGGCACTTAAATGTCGTTTATGGTACCGGTACCTAGGCTAGTGGCACCATAGATGGTAACCCTACCCATGGCTATGGGTGCCGGTACCATATATGGTGCCACTAGCCTAGGTACCGGTACCATAAACGGCGTTAAGTGCCTGACTGTTCTACGCACAAAAATTATGTTTTCTCCTTTTCTCCCCTTGGCTGACAAATTTGTTAAGCGTGTATAGAATGTTCTTTCAGAATGACAAACAAGTCTTTGAGTCTGAGAGGTCTTCAGGAGCTGGCAGCCAGAGCCCAGAAGCTATCGCGGCTCAATATATTCATCACAAATTTGTTCGAAACTTGTCTGACCGATTTTGGCGCGAACAGTTCTTTTACTTTGGCTGTCAAGGATTGTTTCGCGTAAGAATGCGCCGTTTCAAGCAGTTCATGCGATAGACATTGTGCCTTTCAGAACATGCGGGACCTTGACAACCTGTGGCTCTAAAATGCTTTCCACTCTAGTGCCTCCTTACACAGCTACGGTTGTTCAGAAGTTGTTGGACAAAGGTATTAATTACTCGACCGTCGAAGTTGCCAGGCCTGAAAATTACCAAGGTTTAGATTTCAGGCGGCCTAATGGTTGGCAAAACGAATTTGGATGAGTTTTGTATGGGTGCTTCTAGTACCGAGAGTTACTACGGACCAGTAAAAAACCCGTGGACTTTGAGGGTGTGTCTCGATTGCGATCTTGACTCCGATTGGTTCATCGCCGGCGGCTCGTCCGGGGGCAGCGCCGCCGCCGTTGCTTGCGGTCTGGCCAAAATGTATTGTTTAGTCGACTATTCACGGTTGACACTCAGGCACTTAACGCCGTTTATGGTACTGGCACCATATAAGGTGCCGGTACCATATGATACCGGTACCTAGGCTAGTGACGCCATATGGTACACCACGTTCAGGGCCTGTGGTAGTACCATATGGTACCCCTACCTTGGCATTGGTACCGGTACCATATGGTACCACTACGTTCAGATTTCGCACCATATGGTAGTGGTACCATACATGGTACCGGTACCTAGGCTAATGGCATCATATGGTACTACCACAGGCCGGGAACGTGGGGTAGCATATATAAGTTTATCCGACAACCTACTAAGCATAACAACAGAATACAATATAAAAACACAACGAAAAATAATGCAACCAGATCAGAGGGAGGGCTGGGCCGTTTGTCCGGCTTCTAAAGCCCTACCCTTCAAGAACTTACTCACATCCAGATTTTTAAAAACAGAGACTGTGCGTACATTTACAGTTTCCATGGGGAGGCTATTCCAAATGCTAATAACACGGTTAGCAAAAAAGTTTTTGCGAATATCTAAGTTTGTGCGTTTTACAAACAACTTTAAATTGTGGCCACGGGTAGTCTTTGACAAACTAAAATCAAAAAACCGTTCCCTGGGCAAGTCGACCAGTCCAGTCCATATGGTGCCACTAGCCTAGGTACCGGTACCATATGGTGCCAGTACCATAAACCGCGTTAAGTACCAGACTGTTTGACCTGAACAGTTTAGAGCTCTGGGTTCTGATACTGGTGGTTCCTCTCGAAATCCTGCAGCCCACTGCGGTGTGGTCGGTCTGAAGCCAACCTATGGATTATTGTCGAGACACGGCTTAATTCCTTTAGTAAATTCGTTGGACGTTCCTGCCATTTTTGCTCAATCCGTGGATGATGTTGCTTGGGCTTTAGGTAATTTTTTTATTGAAGCGGCAGTATAGCCAATCAAAAAGTTTTTATCGAAGCAACCAGTACTTAGTTTAAGTCTGCCTTTTACAATTTTATCTATAAATTTCGCTCTATTTCGAAAGTGAAATTTGTGACTTTCACACCTAAGCGAGCTCCTTTTAGAGAGCTTATTTTTTAAGAAAATCCGGTACGGTAATTTCACAAACTACAGTATGTCCTGTAGGTAATTTATGTTTTACATACCGTGAAATTTAGAGTGCACAGCAGTCAGGGATCCTAAGGATTCTACCTCAATTGACTCACCAAAGCCGTTCAAAGCCAATCAAATTAGTGCTTTGCCAAAGAATCTCGTTATCGGAGTGCCTAAGGCAAGCATGAAGATTAGAAATTGTTTTATTAAACAGTTCAGGTCATTATAATTCAGGAGTATTACAACCCGGCATTGTCGGCCGAAATGTGGGCAGTCTGGAACGAAGTAGCGAAACTGCTGGAAATAGAAGGCGGGTGTATAGTTCGGGAAGTCTCTTTGCCACACACACAATTCTCAATCGTCTGTTACCACGTTTTGGGTGAATGCGAGATCGCTTCTAATATGGCTAGGTAAAGCTTCTAAGGTTCTTTTGTTATCCCGTCTCACTTTCATTTCTTGCTTACTGTATCGCGCGTCTCGTCTTGGCCATGGGTACTTTACGCTATCCCGTGTGTCACGGCGGCCCCGGCACCCGTGGAAGCGGTGTGTTTGTGGTTTCGAAACCTGTCGAGGCGATGGGAAGTAGTGGACACAAAGCCCAACCAAGTCAGCAATGGCAAGTAGATAAATGGGGACCAGACCTTAGCTGTCTTGCACACACCGACAGCAAAAGGGGAGGGTTGTTGTCAAGGAGGTTGCCGGACCTTCTGTCTCTAACTGCTCTATAACAGTTGGCTACTCCTAGTCCGAAAGGACAAAAACTTACAAAAACAACTGTAGATACGACGGTGTGGAGTATGGCTACCGAAGACCGGAAGACGGTCATTCTGTATCGAGCATGTACGCTGGGGTCCGATCCGAGGCTCTGAACGAGGTGGTCAGACGAAGGATTCTGGCCGGAAACTACTTCCTTTTAAGAGAGTATGGTATTTTTGTTATTTCAACAGTTACTGGAAATAACTACCTAGGTAGTGAGCAAGTTTCAGGCACTACGACGATTACCTAGTACAGGCAATGCGGGTTCGGCGACTGATAGCTGAAGACTTCTGGAAACTGTTCAGGCCGTGGCAGTTTGGAATGGATTTGGAAGAAAAAGTCGATTTGTTGCTTACACCGGTGACCTCTACCGATGCACCGTTGTATTCAAATTTTAAAGCAGCAGACGGAGGCTATGAGCGAGAACGAATGGACGACTTTTATACGCAACCTGTTAACATGGCTGGTTAGTGGTGACTGTCGAGTACTGTAGGTACTGTACGTACTGATTCCACCGTTACAGGTGTCTGTGCAGTCTCCGTGCCTGTGGCTCTGTCGGCCAAAGGATTGCCGCTCGGTTTGCAGTTAGTTGCCGACAGTTTTGAAGAAGCCAAACTATTGTCTGTAGCGAGATTTATCGAAGAGAATGTCAATTTTCCTAGATTGAATATTGACCAATTTTTATAGTTGTGTAAGAGTTTTAATTAAACTGACAACATTCTGTCCCGTTCGTTGGCAGCCATACCACATAGCTAATGCTTTGCTATCTACAGTTAATCGGGGATAGAAAACAGGTGGACGAGTAGTTTGAGGAGCAGCCCTTTCACTTCAACCTGTTGAGTCGGTACCGTAGATTGGCGATCAGCAGGTCGTCGTCGGTAGCCACTGGAGTCGCAAGTCGAAACAGTTGGGATGGACAGACCGTAAATGTGCAAATTACTCTCAAACTAAGCACTGCTACTTACCAGGAAGTATAATAGAAAATTGAAATACAATTTAGCAACAAAATATGTTGCGGTTAAAATTTAATGACATACACTGTTAAATTGAGGTTCGCCCCTTCCTCTTGACTCAATTTCAATAACTTAAGAGCGGGCTTGATCAGAAGATACTCTTAGCTCACCTTTGTCAAGATGTGTACTACTGTTAAGCGCAAAATCGAACCACTTATGCCACTCTCTTAATCTTCGTCACCTTCATTTTCATTTCTTGGCCGCTTGGTTGCTGGCTCATCTGCAAGCTGTGAAAAACGTACGAGTGTAGGTGTACGAGCACCATACATGCATACTAATTTTACATAACCAGCCAGACAGACGTACAATCCCATACTTTCTATTTTTGGTCTATTTTAGATGAAAATAACGTTTTGAACTCATTAAATAGGTATTGGTTTGGACTCTGGCCATGGATCACTGGTCTGGCATCGACTCGACGTGTAGCATAGTTGTTGGTACATTACACCGGAAATCCAAAGGTGACAGTGCGAGGTTCGATTCCCAGCTACGCCAATGCACATAACTAACTTTCTCACCTTTCTTTGGATTTTTTACTTCAGTGTTTACATTTGTAGCTAGCGGGCTGGGGCGAAGGGCCGGGAATCAAACTTTCCGGACCGGATTATGGTGCGTAGGTAGTTTGTATGTCCCATAAAAAGTGGTCCAAATGGCTCTGTTTATCGAGTGAGCACCTACGATCCTTCGGTTAAAACAGCATTGTAATGCAACCGGACTCGAAAAGATAATCTGTAAAACGTCTCGTTAACTTTGTTAAACTTTGTTTCTGCTTTAATTCTAGGTTAAAAGTTAGGCTTACCCCCTGAGACGTTTTTCTGACCCCCCCCCCCTCCGATTTGTCTGGCAAGTAATTTTTTGACCAAATTTTTGCGATTTTTTGCAATTTCAGCATCAAAAATACCCAAAGTCGCCTGCAAAGCAGCACTTTTTAGCTGTATTAGACATTTTAACGATTTTTTTACGATTTTTGAGCGTTTTTTAGTACCAAACCGTCCTTCCAAAATTTTGGCTCAGACCCGCCTAGCCGGCGCCAGACCCTCCTCAAACCCCTCCCCTTTGGCTGATGACCTGTTACATGTATGTCCAGAGGTTAGTAATCTAAACGCACTGCCTTTTTCAATGACGTCAATAGCGAAATTTTTGCTTGCAGTTTGCTCTGTTTGCTGGCACCAAAACTGTAAAAATTATTTTTTTTCGGCCTGATTTTTCTATTTTTCCGGATGCTTCAATCATATCCTAACCCTGTACTATTTTTTCTCTGTTTTATGTTAGTGTACTATTTTGAGGTGTATACTCACTTCTCCCCCCGCCCGCCCGGATTATTATATTTGGCGCGTATGCAATCGCCTCCCCAGAAAAACGGAAACGGTGAGGACGTACGGAACAATGTGGTACACCAATGTGGTTGTGGGTTTTCCAATGTCACAAATCGCCTCCTCGAATGTAGTCCTAGAAGTTGGAAAATCGCTAAATTACGTACACCATAAGAGAAGGGAAATAAGAATAAGCAGTACTAAGAGCAAAATGAAGAAAATGAGCGCTACAGTTCATGCTGGAAACGATTGTTTGTCGCAAAATTGTTTCATTCAATAAGTCGAAACATAAAAAATCGTACTTTGTGCAAGTCCATCCCTGGCAAGCTAAAGCTGAAGAAGTCGTATTCTGTGGCCTTGCACACAGACTCCCTTTGCCTTCCCATCCCACGATGCTAACCATTTATCTACTTGTCATCACTGCCTTTCGGTGGCCTGGCAACAAACCTAAATCTAAGCTAACATGGATTCAGAGTCGGGTTTTTGACTGTAAATCGGGTTATTTTTGTTTGAGCATAGATCTCATAAGTCGATTTCTAAATTGCAGGCAGCGTCAGTACGTAGTCACAGTGTTGACCAAAAAAAGAGAAAATACTTTAATAGAAGAAAAGAGAAAACACCAGTGCTATATATCAGCCTGTGAGTGAAGTTTACGAAACCAATACGTGCATGCATACCAAAGATACAAAAAGCACGTCGACCTTCAACCATTCTTTATAGATGGTGCAACGGAAGGAGGATTCACGTTCAGAGAACGTTGCCGAACAGTGTTGCCAGTTCCAGAAAGTCAAATCCCCCTAAATCACAAAAAAAATCCCCCTAAACATACCAAATCCCCCTAAAAAATCCCCCCAAATCTAAATTCAATTTTGCAGCAGCAGAATGGTATCTATGCTGTTTTTGTAGTGAAAGGACAGTAAAATTACAGCGAATTTGCAGTTGACTTCTTCCTAAAACTGCGATTATCAAGGTAATTGCCTAATTTTCTGCTAATTTTCTAAAAAACAGCACACCTGAACGTGAAACTAAAACGAAAGTTCACCGTTTTTAGAGAAATGACGCAAACACATGATCTAGGGAGCTTCTACTTGCTACACAACCCTTGGTAGAAACTTCTGTAATAACCATAAAACTAAAAGATGAAGAAAAAATAGGCACTCTGAAATCTTTCCTTCAGTGCGTACAGTAGACATGACGTCTGCCAGGGTCTACCATGTTCTCAGAAAAAACGCGCTTTCCGTGAGCCATATGTAGTTTCTGAATTTTAGCTTAGCCATCCTTTCTTACTTAACAACTTTTTGTAGTCAAAATTAGCCAGAGATAGAGATGAACATTTTTAGCCATTCAAAGCGAGTCCCCGACCCACTTTGTTACTTCCTGTCCACACAAATAACATACGCACTGCAGCTTTCATTGTAGATTAATGTAAATTTTATCACTCACGACAAATTCGTGCCTAAAATTTAGACTGAAATTTTTGAGTTTTCAGAGAAGTTATTCAAATAGCTCAGGGCGCAATTCAACTGTTATGCAGCAAATTTTGTTTCATCTACCTAAAAAGGAGTGTGAAATAGCCAGAATCGATTCGTGTAGCTTCCTAGACACTCTTGACAACGTTACCTGGTTTATGTCCTCTTGAATTTTAAATTTTATGCTAAAAATTATTTGATTTCCACCAAATTCTGGGCCAGGTTGAATTCCCCCTAAAACCCCCTAAATTTTTAAAAATCCCCCAAACTTCCCCTTAACCTCCAAATTTTGACCCTAAATCGGAAAAAATCCCCCCCAACCTGGCAACACTGTTGCCGAATTGCCCGCGTTACCGCCGACATGCCACTTTTTTTGCATCCCGAGATGTGTTGGTTGTTCTTGTGCATGTTTTCCTAATTTCCAAATTGTTGAGAAGCATTTTCCATGTTTTATATTTTCCATTTCCAACTTTCCAACTTCTTGGGGTAGGGAGATCACTACTTGCGCCGATTAGTGTTTTGAGTGTGTACATTTTTGGCCATTTTTTTGTTTAAAGACGGCCACCGTCCTTGGGCTTGGACGAATATTGTTATGTTTATGCTTAATCGATAGCTAATCGTCATACCTACCCAAATCCCCGTGGGGAGACATATCTGTCGGCGGACTCGAATGCTACGATTGTTTTAGTAAGTGGGGGTTGCGGGGGAAATCGGCCGATAATCGATGAAGTAAGGTGATATAATGAGCGCGTAATCTGAGATAGCATGCAGTAATTGGTTGTGGATGTAATATAATGTACCAATAATGTACAAGTCAATAGTAGTTGTTTGATACCGGATGTGGTCATATTTTTTAAAGATTTACAATTTGGGTGCGCACGTTTTACAGTGCATTACGGTATTTCACACTAATTGGCGCAACTCCGACTGTGGCCGTTTATCGGATTTGACCACACGCCGAAACGCATAATCTGGGGTAGAACTTGATATAGCATGCAGTAATTAGATTTTGATGTGTAAAATAATAATCAGGAGAACGTCAGCAGTCGTTTGATACCATATTCAGTCGTCTGTGTTCAAAATTTGAAATTCGAGTGATCTCCCCACTTGGGGGGAGGCGATTTGTGCTGTGCCCGGCCCGCCCGATTATATTTATTTATCATTTGTATTGTATTGTAAAAGCGATCTCTGTCCGGTCAGTCAGTTGTCTATCTTTCACGGTCGTCATGTCCTCGTTTTATCGTGTCTGGGGTTGAGTAGACCGGTGCACCGTTTTATGCGGTATTATTAGATTAGGTGGACCTAATTTTGGGTAGGGATGGGACCGGTATACGGTATTATACGGTATCATACGGTATTATACGGTATTTTTGGCTATACGGTATTATACGGTATACGGTATTTTTATACCGTATAATACCGCATAGTTGTTAAAACTGAATCAGCCAGGTTTTTGCAATAAATTCATGTCATTTTCGCGCTTTTAAAGGTGCCAGTACTGTTTTTTGGTTTTGTAAATAATGTTATCGGTTAGAAAAACACAAAAATCTACACCTTTATGGCAGTTTTTGGCTTACTAGAAATGGAAAATGTGATATTACATGTTGAGAAACCTGCAATTTTGCTTTTGAATAAAATCAAGTATCAACGCATCTTTGGTTAGCATTTCACTAATTTGAAGTGAAGCAAATCTGTCCAACCAAAATACAATTAATTAATATTTACAATATAGGCATAATTCAAAATAAATTCAATATATTGTCGGCTCAGCTTCAAATCTTTAAATAAGTAAACAGACAGTACTACTTACAAAACAGATCAAAATAAAAAATAGCCGTGTTTTTCGCAGGAAAGGCCGACCACAAAAAATAATTTATGTTTTTGACCAAAACTTGGCGATATACTAGCGTAACGGGGTGTTTTTAAACGTTTGCAGCATACTACATATACGGTATACGGTATCGAAAATACTATACGGTATACGATATTTTTATACCGGTCCCATCCCTAATTTTGGGTCTGTCTCTGTGAAATTGTGGTGAAGCCTTCAAAAATTGGTAAAGATGTATCTATCCGGATTTTTGCAGAACCGTACAGTGAGATTATTCTCGGTACTGGTTGGTAGGGTATATGTAGCCCGTTAATCGGACGGCGCAGGTCAGCACGAGGCATGCATCGTATTCATACATGTAACAGGGGGGTCTGCCCCCCGGCTTAGGCCAGACCACCCCCGAATGGGGACCCCTCCCCCGAGACGATTTCACCGACCCCCCTCCGATTTTCTGGCAAGTAAATTTTCGAGCAAATTTTTGCAATTTTTTACAATTTCACACAAAAAAATTGCCAAAATCGCCTGCAAAACAGCACTTTTTAGTTGTATTTCAGCCCAAATTAGCGATTTTTGGCAATTTTTAGCCAAAAAATTGCGTTTTTTTCGATTTTTGAGCGTTTTTTAGTGCCCACCCCTCCCCCAAAATTTTGGCTCAGACCCCCAACCCCCATCCCCCATCGGCGGATGACCTGTTACATGTATGATCCTATTCTAATCGACCTGGCTTGGCTCGCTTGCACGCCCACTTTTAACTGATGATTCGATAGCAAATAAATACCCAGACCGACGAGTCGATCACGTCAAAAGATACCAAATGGGCGGTCACCGAAAAGTAAATGCCGAAGGCCAAACGGTCAGTCAGTTAATCAGAAAAGGACATTTAACAAAGAAATATCCGTTATTTATGGTGTTTCCGGCTAATTGCTCGCAATTTTTTTTTTGGCTTAGGCTTAGGTTCAGGCTTAGCCTTAGGTTGAGCCTATTTTTCCGACTTTTGCACGTTTTACTCCGACTTTGGAATTTTTTTAGAATTTCAAGCACTAGAATTGCCTGTAAAAGAGCGTTTTCAGCTGCATTCGACCGCAAACTAGCGCTTTTTGCGATTTTGATCTACGGTCCCGAAATTGCGGCTGACGCCATACCCACAACTCCCCTCCCGCTGGAAAGCTGTTAAATGTGTACTAAGTGAGGCCATACATGGTTCTATCTAAGTAGCCCGTTATCCTGGTATAGCTACAGTCTATGGCTGTGTAGCTGGACTCGTACGAAAATTGGCGCGTAAACATCTGTTGAAGGGCTTTTGCTATAAGTTGAGTTTCACCTATACAAATTCAATTGGAGATTTTTTATTTTAGAAGTTCAGGAGGACTAATAATTGTACCCAAATCGTTAAATTTTAACCGAACGCACGGATGGGTGGATTTTTAATTTTTTGCGAATATTTCGAACTGAAAGGGCCAGGCATTTTTACTGTTTTTTTCGCCAATACTATAGATGGTTGTAGACTTGAAGAACACTGAAGTACCGGACTTTTAGACTCATAAATTTGAATTCAGTTGAGACCTGGCCTTATCAAGGTTTGTCTCTTAGACCTTTGTTATCTTGTGTATTTGTGTATATATTTCTGGCTTGTTATTTACTTAGTGCTCGTGCTGCTTGCTCTTTGGCATTGTCCCGAAAGACCTATTTCTGCCTTTTATAACTTTTTGCGCTTCTTCGGTGAGTGCTTTGCGGTAGTTGTTGTTGAGAGCTATATTAGTAGTCCATCAGGCCTAGATAAAGATTTAGCTATCCATCCTTGCCTTCGTAGCTTCATTTTTGTGATATGATATTTTCCATAGAAAATTGCGCTCGAAATAGAAGAAGTAATGTTTTCCCAATCGTGCCTAGCACGCTGCCCCACCTTTTCATTTAATTAGTCGATCAATCGGCTTCATGGCCGGTTGAATTAATAAGCCAATCTATTAGACAGGCAACCAGTTAAATCGACTCCTTTCTTACAGTGCCTGGCGGCCGGAGGGTTCAGGTGGCATGCCGACCAGAACCGAGGACCATTTGGGAACCCGCAGGGGTTCCAATTCTTCGTGCCAACCCAAACTAGAACCTCTCGCCGTCCTGGAACCTTCTTCAGGCGATGATGAATTGCAGACCAACGATACCTACGAAACCGACAACTCTCCACAGAAAGAGCTGATGTTGGCCTTCTGCGACCAAAACTACAAAGTCAGTCTGCTATTATAATCTATTTTAATTGAATTAAAACTTAAGCAGAAGTTATGTGCGTAGCTGTATAGACGTTGCCTAGTCATAGCTGGAAAGGTCATAGCTAGCCCGTTAGTCCCTACCCGGACCTGAAAATATAACTATTTAGTGGCGGATCCATTACTAGCGAATCATTAATCTTTAGTTTAAATGATTTTTCTTGTTGAAAATCTGCTGTTATTCAAGACATATAGGTGATTTTCACACATGTAACAGGGGTCTGCTTGCCCCACCCGACCTAGGCCAAACCCATCCCCGGTAATTTCAATACTCCATCTGGCCCGGACCTGTTCTATGTATGGTCATATATAGAATTTGAGTGTTGTTGGTGCTAAAATTTAAAGCATACATGTAACAAGGGGTCTGGGGGGTCTGCTCCCCACCCGACTTAGGCCAGACCCCCTGGATGGGGACCCCCTCCGATTTTTCTGGCAAGTAAATTTTTTAGCAAATTTTTACAATTTTTTATGATTTCAGACACAAAAGTTGCCAAAATCGCCTGCAAAACAGCACTTTTTAGCTGTATTTCAGCCCAAATTAGCGATTTTTAGCCAAAAAAGTGCGATTTTTGAGCGTTTTTAGTGCCCAATCCCCCTCCAAAAATTTTGGCTCAGACCCACCCCCGGCCGGTGCCAGACCCCCCAAACCCCCTTCCACCCTTCGGCGGATGACCTGTTACATGTATGATTTCTAATTGATGATCTAACTGATGATAGGGTTGAGTTCTAAAATAGCCATTTAGGCTTAATTCAATCCTTCTTCCTTGCACTGCTAATTTGTTTCTCATTTTTGTACTGTGTACACACTGTGTGTTTTTGTGCATACGTGTACTTTGTATAGTGTGCCTGGGAAGTAAAATTTCAATTCAATTCAATTCAAAAATTTAAAGGGTTTGCTCCTCTGCCCACGATAGCTACCTATCATCGGGTCCCCTTGCCTTCTGTACGAATGGCTGTTGCAGAATGAATTGTTATCCCGTCTAAATTCCCTGCGCCGCGACCGCGAGTTGTGTGATGTTGTGTTGTTTGTGAACCATCGAGAAATATACGCTCATGCAGTTGTGCTGGCAGCTTTGAGTCCCGTTCTGCTGGACATGCTGACCGACGGACGTAAAAGTGCCTTCCCTCAAGAACCTCAGTCTAATTCCCAACCGGCCACCTCTGAAGCCAGCAACGACGAGCCGTTCCTCTCCAACGGCGCCACCTCCAATGGCCACACCCCCACCTCACAAGGTAACTGTTTTGGTTTGGTCTTTTCTCTTGATTTAGGCTTAGCTGTTTGATACGAATCAATCTAAACTGATAAATTTAGGCGCAAATAAATTATGTTGGCGCTTATGTGTTCTTTGTCTAGCGTATATTTGTGTTAGTCGCAGTCTGAGACAAGCAGTAGCTAATCTAATCTATGTTTTCACGTACCGCCATTTTATTTCTAAAGGTTAGTGCAGCTGTTGCGTTTCATTTTCTTGGAGCGAACCAGTGGCGGCCGGTTAAAAAACAAGTGCCTTGCTTGCCTCATATCTTTATTTTCAGGCAAAGGCACGGGTGTTCACAAGCGTTTGTATCTAGAATTTCCGCACGCCGACGTCGACACGTTCGAAGCGATTGTAAAATACGGTTACACATCGAGGTATGTCGTTTTTCCCCGTTTACTTTAACTCACATTCTCGCTTCTCTTAATGTGTAACTAACCGGTTTCGGTCGGGTTACTAACAGTCGGCCAATGTATGTCTGAAGGCGGTTTGCGCAGACAATTCACGTGCAAGTTTGACTAGCGAGAGAGAATCCTTGAAAGGGGCGTGTATTGGTGTTGTAAAAACAATTCTGGGGACTTTGTAACACTGATACTGATCTAACTGACTAGGACTTTAGTTCAGTTGCAAATTTCGTATCTGCTTCTTTTAATACAGACAGGCAAGAGATTTTCGATAAACAGACATGGGCTCTCTCCTCAGAAATTTCACAGAAGACTTTTGTATAGAATAGTGTGATATAAAGTAAGCTTACGTTAGTTGTAAATGAGTTTATTTTAATTATTTTAATCTGTTTTAACGAGAAAGAAGCTCAAAAGTCTGACTTTTTGCCTGCCATTCCTTCAAAACCCTCAGCCCACCTTGACAGTTTAAATTTCTACCTCTCCTCCTCACCTCTCCTAAATTTAATCCAATAACTGTGCTCCTCCTCCGAAATGATGGCTATCCTAGGTGTTTAGACTGGAGATAAGCTCAAGGAAAGTAGCGGAGACCTACAAGACAGCGTGTCAGTTACGCATTCAGAAGTGCGCCAAAGCGTGTGCCAGCTTTCTGTGCGAAAATCTGAGTCCTCTAAACTGCATAAGTCAGTGGCTCTGAACTGTTTTACAAAGAAAAACAACTCAAACAGACACTCTCTTTTTGAAGATATCCGAAAATGTGCCAACAAAACAAGCGACGTTTTGCTGGCGGCCAAGGTCGATTCGTTCATCCGCGACAACTTCTGGGACGTGACGCAGCAGAGCAAAGAGTTCACTTCGCTGCCGGTTGTGCAGGTAATAATAACTGACAGTTTCTGCAATTTTGTGTTTTGTGTCTGTCTGTCTGTCTGCTGTTCGGTGGTTGCAGTGCAGCACGCTGGTTGGTCGAGCCAAAAAAGGCAGTAACGCTGTGTTTCGGTTTTTGTTCTAGGCAGCCGGATGAGACGGAGCTTGTGTGAGGCTTAACTGTATCTCTCTTCTCTCTGTGTGTTTGGATGGAGGGCGGGCAGGCAAAGGACGTGCCCTGATTTTCAGGTGCAGATAATCAGTCCGCCTGAACTGATGACCAAGGAGCTTGATGTTCAGATGGTGGCTGAGAAGGCGCTGCACTGGTTTCAGCGACAGGAATACCCCGAACATATGGAGTTTCGGATGGAAATGCTCACCGAAAAGGTGCGCCGTTGCTAGGCAATCAGTCTCGGCAGGCTCCTTCATTAATCACTTTCACAGCACAACAGCATGTGCCGTCGGTCGGGGCCATGGGCTGCCTCATAAACACATCAGAGATTAACGCAATTTGTTTTAGCAACCGCTTTAGCTAGGCCTTAGACCAGTGGTGCATGCCCGGCCACCAACAACCCCCTGGAACCGGAGCTACACTCCCTCAAAGTTGAATCGGCAGGGATTTTTTGGTGTCATTTTCTAGTGTCTGACAGCCTCCATTCAAAGCGATCAACATTCACTCGTTTCTTAAGCTACGATCGTAAATGACATGTGGTTTGTAGTTGTTCCAGTCGTATTTCGTTTTCTGGTACTCCCGTTTCCAGATCATAGCCAGTTAGCGAGATATTCAAAACTACGAAATTGCCGGGAAATGCCACTCCATTTTTTTCGGAAAAATCGTTACAAGTTTTTCTGTAAAGGGTCTGCCAAGCTAACGTTTTATCAAAAGTTAGACCACAGTTGGCCAAACAAGATTAGCACACTAAAGTTTGCAGTTTAGGGGGATCACTAAACTCAGCACAAAACTGCATCGAATAGTATACTAACCACTAAGCTTTGCTGAAAAAAATTTTCGAACACCTTTGAGAGGCCAAACCACCCCCTCCCCAAAACAGCACACTTTAGTGACCTAATTTTGTTTGGCCAACTGTGGTCTAACTTTTGTTAAAACATTAGCCTATCAGGCCCTTTCCAGAAAAAGTAATAACGGTTTTTCGGGGAAAATTGTAGTGGAATTTTTCGGAAATTTCGTAGCGTTCGGTGAATATCTCGGTAACCAGCTATGATCTGGAAGCGGGAGTACCAGAAAATGAAAGGTCATTGGAACAACTACAAAACCATGTGCTACTTGTAAGTCTAGCCAAGAAACGAGTGAATGGTGATCGTTTGAATTGAGGGTGCCAGACACCAGAAAATTACACCAAAAATCCCTGCCGACGCAACTTTGACAGGTTGTAGCTCCGTTTCTAGGGCTTGCTGGTGGGCGGACATGCACCGTTGGTCTTCGATTGAGCTGTATCTATCGATATCAGATCCGTCAGATGACCCTACTTGCCGCGTTTCTTTGGCACCTAAGCTGACTTTCTCGCAAAATGCATGTTAAGTGTTCATGGTACCGGTTCCATGGTATCCCTTCGATCGAGGCCTCAGGTGGTACCTGCCATAAATGGAACCGGTGCCATATATGAAACGGGTGCCATAATAGTACCCCTTCGATCAAATCATAAAGTACCACTTGAAGTTTAAGCAGTTCCGGTTCTTTCTATATTTGTGTACTGGTACCATTGTAAGTTGGTTTTCTCTGGCTTTTCAAACTGACTTCGTTGCCCAGTTTGAAAATCGCTGATTTTAGTTTTTTCTTTTAAACAACGCTGTCTTTCAAATGTATATTGCCCAAAATTCGTAGGTAGTACCTGAGTTAACGATAAAATCGAACCTGTAATACTTAGCGCGGGACACCCTGTAGGTACAAACATAATACGGTACCGAGATTATTTTGTTAACCAAAGCCTTATTTATTGTAAAGCCTCAGTCTGGTCCTTATTCTATACCATTTATGCTGCCGGTGCCAACCTACATTGGTTTATTGCAGACGCACATGCTATACATGGAACATGACCTGAGTCTGCAAGACTGCTACGATCTGGACGACACGTCTAGTGTGGGTTCGTGCGATTTGGTGCAAGACTACAAAAAATCGGTGCGCAGTCGGCAGCGCTCTGGCCCAGCTGTTGCCAAGCCGCAACTCTCTCCCAGCGGCCTTGTTAAAGAGACACCCCCAGCTCCTGCCTCTAATGGCAAGTTGATGCACGCCTTCCCCTCTTCTGAGAGCATAAACTCGTTGTCATCCTCGGTGGCAGATATGGATGAAGTGCAGTGGAAGGTTATCAGCGTGATTAGGACGTCCGGTAAGCCCGTTCGGTTTATGTTTCAGCTGGTCTTCTAGTCAGTTTTGTTGATTTTGGTGGTACAATTAGTTTATGTACTTGGTTATACTTTTGGTAGCTCGAAAAGAAGTAGTGATATATTTCGTATCGATGTTCCTGACTGTTGTCAG